>CAXARU010000107.1:0-38503 GCA_963971365.1 Lasioglossum villosulum
ATGTGAATGTGAATGTGAATGTGAATGTGAATGTGAATGTGAATGTGAATGTGAATGTGAATGTGAATGTGAATGTGAATGTGAATGTGAATGTGAATGTGAATGTGAATGTGAATGTGAATGTGAATGTGAATGTGAATGTGAATGTGAATGTGAATGTGAATGTGAATGTGAATGTGAATGTCAACGTCAACGTCAACGTCAACGTCAACGTCAACGTCAACGTCAACGTCAACGTCAACGTCAACGTCAACGTCAACGTCAACGTCAACGTCAACGTCAACGTCAACGTCAACGTCAACGTCAACGTCAACGTCAACGTCAACGTCAACGTCAACGTCAACGTCAACGTCAACGTCAACGTCAACGTCAACGTCAACGTCAACGTCAACGTCAACGTCAACGTCAACGTCAACGTCAACGTCAACGTCAACGTCAACGTCAACGTCAACGTCAACGTCAACGTCAACGTCAACGTCAACGTCAACGTCAACGTCAACGTCAACGTCAACGTCAACGTCAACGTCAACGTCAACGTCAACGTCAACGTCAACGTCAACGTCAACGTCAACGTCAACGTCAACGTCAACGTCAACGTCAACGTCAACGTCAACGTCAACGTCAACGTCAACGTCAACGTCAACGTCAACGTCAACGTCAACGTCAACGTCAACGTCAACGTCAACGTCAACGTCAACGTCAACGTCAACGTCAACGTCAACGTCAACGTCAACGTCAACGTCAACGTCAACGTCAATGTCAATGTCAATGTCAATGTCAATGTGAATGTGAATGTGAATGTGAATGTGAATGTGAATGTGAATGTGAATGTGAATGTGAATGTCAATGTCAATGTCAATGTCAATGTCAATGTCAATGTCAATGTCAATGTCAATGTCAATGTCAATGTCAATGTCAATGTCAATGTCAATGTCAATGTCAATGTCAATGTCAATGTCAATGTCAATGTCAATGTCAATGTCAATGTCAATGTCAATGTCATTGTCAATGTGAATGTGAATGTGAATGTGAATGTGAATGTGAATGTGAATGTGAATGTCAATGTCAATGTCAATGTCAATGTCAATGTCAATGTCAATGTCAATGTCAATGTCAATGTCAACGTCAACGTCAATGTCAACGTCAACGTCAACGTCAACGTCAACGTCAACGTCAACGTCAACGTCAACGTCAACGTCAACGTCAACGTCAACGTCAACGTCAACGTCAACGTCAACGTCAACGTCAACGTCAACGTCAACGTCAACGTCAACGTCAACGTCAACGTCAACGTCAACGTCAACGTCAACGTCAACGTCAACGTCAACGTCAACGTCAACGTCAACGTCAACGTCAACGTCAACGTCAACGTCAACGTCAACGTCAACGTCAACGTCAACGTCAACGTCAACGTCAACGTCAACGTCAACGTCAACGTCAACGTCAACGTCAACGTCAACGTCAACGTCAACGTCAACGTCAACGTCAACGTCAACGTCAACGTCAACGTCAACGTCAACGTCAACGTCAACGTCAACGTCAACGTCAACGTCAACGTCAACGTCAACGTCAACGTCAACGTCAACGTCAACGTCAACGTCAACGTCAACGTCAACGTCAACGTCAACGTCAACGTCAACGTCAACGTCAACGTCAACGTCAACGTCAACGTCAACGTCAACGTCAACGTCAACGTCAACGTCAACGTCAACGTCAACGTCAACGTCAACGTCAACGTCAACGTCAACGTCAACGTCAACGTCAACGTCAACGTCAACGTCAACGTCAACGTCAACGTCAACGTCAACGTCAACGTCAACGTCAACGTCAACGTCAACGTCAACGTCAACGTCAACGTCAACGTCAACGTCAACGTCAACGTCAACGTCAACGTCAACGTCAACGTCAACGTCAACGTCAACGTCAACGTCAACGTCAACGTCAACGTCAACGTCAACGTCAACGTCAACGTCAACGTCAACGTCAACGTCAACGTCAACGTCAACGTCAACGTCAACGTCAACGTCAACGTCAACGTCAACGTCAACGTCAACGTCAACGTCAACGTCAACGTCAACGTCAACGTCAACGTCAACGTCAACGTCAACGTCAACGTCAACGTCAACGTCAACGTCAACGTCAACGTCAACGTCAACGTCAACGTCAACGTCAAGGTCAAGGTCAAGGTCAAGGTCAACGTCAACGTCAAGGTCAATGTCAAGGTCAATGTCAATGTCAATGTCAATGTCAATGTCAATGTCAATGTCAATGTCAATGTCAATGTCAATGTCAATGTCAATGTCAATGTCAATGTCAATGTCAATGTCAATGTCAATGTCAATGTCAATGTCAATGTCAATGTCAATGTCAATGTCAATGTCAATGTCAATGTCAATGTCAATGTCAATGTCAATGTCAATGTCAATGTCAATGTCAATGTCAATGTCAATGTCAATGTCAATGTCAATGTCAATGTCAATGTCAATGTCAATGTCAATGTCAATGTCAATGTCAATGTCAATGTCAATGTCAATGTCAATGTCAATGTCAATGTCAATGTCAATGTCAATGTCAATGTCAATGTCAATGTCAATGTCAATGTCAATGTCAATGTGAATGTGAATGTGAATGTGAATGTGAATGTGAATGTGAATGTGAATGTGAATGTGAATGTGAATGTGAATGTGAATGTGAATGTGAATGTCAATGTCAATGTCAATGTCAATGTCAATGTCAATGTCAATGTCAATGTCAATGTCAATGTCAATGTCAATGTCAATGTCAATGTCAATGTCAATGTCATTGTCAATGTCAATGTCATTGTCAATGTCAATGTCAATGTCAATGTCAATGTCAATGTCAATGCCAATGCCAATGCCAATGTCAATGCCAATGCCAATGCCAATGCCAATGCCAATGCCAATGCCAATGTCAATGTCAATGCCAATGCCAATGCCAATGCCAATGCCAATGCCAATGCCAATGCCAATGCCAATGCCAATGTCAATGTCAATGTCAATGTCAATGTCAATGTCAATGTCAATGTCAATGTCAATGTCAATGTCAATGTCAATGTCAATGTCAATGTCAATGTCAATGTCAATGTCAATGTCAATGTCAATGTCAATGTCAATGTCAATGTCAATGTCAATGTCAATGTCAATGTCAATGTCAATGTCAATGTCAATGTCAATGTCAATGTGAATGTGAATGTGAATGTGAATGTGAATGTGAATGTGAATGTGAATGTGAATGTGAATGTGAATGTGAATGTGAATGTGAATGTGAATGTGAATGTGAATGTGAATGTGAATGTGAATGTGAATGTGAATGTGAATGTCAATGTCAATGTCAATGTCAATGTCAATGTCAATGTCAATGTCAATGTCAATGTCAATGTCAATGTCAATGTCAATGTCAATGTCAATGTCAATGTCAATGTCAATGTCAATGTCAATGTCAATGTCAATGTCAATGTCAATGTCAATGTCAATGTCAATGTCAATGTCAATGTCAATGTCAATGTCAATGTCAATGTCAATGTCAATGTCAATGTCAATGTGAATGTGAATGTGAATGTGAATGTGAATGTGAATGTGAATGTGAATGTGAATGTGAATGTGAATGTGAATGTCAATGTCAATGTCAATGTCAATGTCAATGTCAATGTCAATGTGAATGTGAATGTCAATGTGAATGTGAATGTGAATGTGAATGTGAATGTGAATGTGAATGTGAATGTGAATGTGAATGTGAATGTGAATGTGAATGTGAATGTGAATGTGAATGTGAATGTGAATGTGAATGTGAATGTGAATGTGAATGTGAATGTGAATGTGAATGTGAATGTGAATGTGAATGTGAATGTGAATGTGAATGTGAATGTGAATGTGAATGTGAATGTGAATGTGAATGTGAATGTGAATGTGAATGTGAATGTGAATGTGAATGTGAATGTGAATGTGAATGTGAATGTGAATGTGAATGTGAATGTGAATGTGAATGTGAATGTGAATGTGAATGTGAATGTGAATGTGAATGTGAATGTGAATGTGAATGTGAATGTGAATGTGAATGTGAATGTGAATGTGAATGTCAATGTCAATGTGAATGTCAATGTCAATGTGAATGTCAATGTCAATGTGAATGTCAATGTCAATGTGAATGTGAATGTGAATGTGAATGTGAATGTGAATGTGAATGTGAATGTGAATGTGAATGTGAATGTGAATGTGAATGTGAATGTGAATGTGAATGTGAATGTGAATGTGAATGTGAATGTGAATGTGAATGTGAATGTGAATGTGAATGTGAATGTGAATGTGAATGTGAATGTGAATGTGAATGTGAATGTGAATGTGAATGTGAATGTGAATGTGAATGTGAATGTGAATGTGAATGTGAATGTGAATGTGAATGTGAATGTGAATGTGAATGTGAATGTGAATGTGAATGTGAATGTGAATGTGAATGTGAATGTGAATGTGAATGTGAATGTGAATGTGAATGTGAATGTGAATGTGAATGTGAATGTGAATGTGAATGTGAATGTGAATGTGAATGTGAATGTGAATGTGAATGTGAATGTGAATGTGAATGTGAATGTGAATGTGAATGTGAATGTGAATGTGAATGTGAATGTGAATGTGAATGTGAATGTGAATGTGAATGTGAATGTGAATGTGAATGTGAATGTGAATGTGAATGTGAATGTGAATGTGAATGTGAATGTGAATGTCAACGTCAACGTCAACGTCAACGTCAACGTCAACGTCAACGTCAACGTCAACGTCAACGTCAACGTCAACGTCAACGTCAACGTCAACGTCAACGTCAACGTCAACGTCAACGTCAACGTCAACGTCAACGTCAACGTCAACGTCAACGTCAACGTCAACGTCAACGTCAACGTCAACGTCAACGTCAACGTCAACGTCAACGTCAACGTCAACGTCAACGTCAACGTCAACGTCAACGTCAACGTCAACGTCAACGTCAACGTCAACGTCAACGTCAACGTCAACGTCAACGTCAACGTCAACGTCAACGTCAACGTCAACGTCAACGTCAACGTCAACGTCAACGTCAACGTCAACGTCAACGTCAACGTCAACGTCAACGTCAACGTCAACGTCAACGTCAACGTCAACGTCAACGTCAACGTCAACGTCAACGTCAACGTCAACGTCAACGTCAACGTCAACGTCAACGTCAACGTCAACGTCAACGTCAACGTCAACGTCAACGTCAACGTCAACGTCAACGTCAACGTCAACGTCAACGTCAACGTCAACGTCAACGTCAACGTCAACGTCAACGTCAACGTCAACGTCAACGTCAACGTCAACGTCAACGTCAACGTCAACGTCAACGTCAACGTCAACGTCAACGTCAACGTCAACGTCAACGTCAACGTCAACGTCAACGTCAACGTCAACGTCAACGTCAACGTCAACGTCAACGTCAACGTCAACGTCAACGTCAACGTCAACGTCAACGTCAACGTCAACGTCAACGTCAACGTCAACGTCAACGTCAACGTCAACGTCAACGTCAACGTCAACGTCAACGTCAACGTCAACGTCAACGTCAACGTCAACGTCAACGTCAACGTCAACGTCAACGTCAACGTCAACGTCAACGTCAACGTCAACGTCAACGTCAACGTCAACGTCAACGTCAACGTCAACGTCAACGTCAACGTCAACGTCAACGTCAACGTCAACGTCAACGTCAACGTCAACGTCAATGTCAATGTGAATGTGAATGTGAATGTGAATGTGAATGTGAATGTGAATGTGAATGTGAATGTGAATGTGAATGTGAATGTGAATGTCAATGTCAATGTCAATGTCAATGTCAATGTCAATGTCAATGTCAATGTCAATGTCAATGTCAATGTCAATGTCAATGTCAATGTCAATGTCAATGTCAATGTCAATGTCAATGTCAATGTCAATGTCAATGTCAATGTCAATGTCATTGTCAATGTGAATGTGAATGTGAATGTGAATGTGAATGTGAATGTGAATGTGAATGTGAATGTGAATGTGAATGTGAATGTGAATGTGAATGTGAATGTGAATGTGAATGTGAATGTGAATGTGAATGTGAATGTGAATGTGAATGTGAATGTGAATGTGAATGTGAATGTGAATGTGAATGTGAATGTGAATGTGAATGTGAATGTGAATGTCAACGTCAACGTCAACGTCAACGTCAACGTCAACGTCAACGTCAACGTCAACGTCAACGTCAACGTCAACGTCAACGTCAACGTCAACGTCAACGTCAACGTCAACGTCAACGTCAACGTCAACGTCAACGTCAACGTCAACGTCAACGTCAACGTCAACGTCAACGTCAACGTCAACGTCAACGTCAACGTCAACGTCAACGTCAACGTCAACGTCAACGTCAACGTCAACGTCAACGTCAACGTCAACGTCAACGTCAACGTCAACGTCAACGTCAACGTCAACGTCAACGTCAACGTCAACGTCAACGTCAACGTCAACGTCAACGTCAACGTCAACGTCAACGTCAACGTCAACGTCAACGTCAACGTCAACGTCAACGTCAACGTCAACGTCAACGTCAACGTCAACGTCAACGTCAACGTCAACGTCAACGTCAACGTCAACGTCAACGTCAACGTCAACGTCAACGTCAACGTCAACGTCAACGTCAACGTCAACGTCAACGTCAACGTCAACGTCAACGTCAACGTCAACGTCAACGTCAACGTCAACGTCAACGTCAACGTCAACGTCAACGTCAACGTCAACGTCAACGTCAACGTCAACGTCAACGTCAACGTCAACGTCAACGTCAACGTCAACGTCAACGTCAACGTCAACGTCAACGTCAACGTCAACGTCAACGTCAACGTCAACGTCAACGTCAACGTCAACGTCAACGTCAACGTCAACGTCAACGTCAACGTCAACGTCAACGTCAACGTCAACGTCAACGTCAACGTCAACGTCAACGTCAACGTCAACGTCAACGTCAACGTCAACGTCAACGTCAACGTCAACGTCAACGTCAACGTCAACGTCAACGTCAACGTCAACGTCAACGTCAACGTCAACGTCAACGTCAACGTCAACGTCAACGTCAACGTCAACGTCAACGTCAACGTCAACGTCAACGTCAACGTCAACGTCAACGTCAACGTCAACGTCAACGTCAACGTCAACGTCAACGTCAACGTCAACGTCAACGTCAACGTCAACGTCAACGTCAACGTCAACGTCAACGTCAACGTCAACGTCAACGTCAACGTCAACGTCAACGTCAACGTCAACGTCAACGTCAACGTCAACGTCAACGTCAACGTCAACGTCAACGTCAACGTCAACGTCAACGTCAACGTCAACGTCAACGTCAACGTCAACGTCAACGTCAACGTCAACGTCAACGTCAACGTCAACGTCAACGTCAACGTCAACGTCAACGTCAACGTCAACGTCAACGTCAACGTCAATGTCAATGTCAATGTCAATGTCAATGTGAATGTGAATGTGAATGTGAATGTGAATGTGAATGTGAATGTCAATGTCAATGTCAATGTCAATGTCAATGTCAATGTCAATGTCAATGTCAATGTCAATGTCAATGTCAATGTCAATGTCAATGTCAATGTCAATGTCAATGTCAATGTCAATGTCAATGTCAATGTCAATGTCAATGTCAATGTCAATGTCAATGTCAATGTCAATGTCAATGTCAATGTCATTGTCAATGTGAATGTGAATGTGAATGTGAATGTGAATGTGAATGTCAATGTCAATGTCAATGTCAATGTCAATGTCAATGTCAATGTCAATGTCAATGTCAATGTCAACGTCAAGGTCAACGTCAACGTCAACGTCAACGTCAACGTCAACGTCAACGTCAACGTCAACGTCAACGTCAACGTCAACGTCAACGTCAACGTCAACGTCAACGTCAACGTCAACGTCAACGTCAACGTCAACGTCAACGTCAACGTCAACGTCAACGTCAACGTCAACGTCAACGTCAACGTCAACGTCAACGTCAACGTCAACGTCAACGTCAACGTCAACGTCAACGTCAACGTCAACGTCAACGTCAACGTCAACGTCAACGTCAACGTCAACGTCAACGTCAACGTCAACGTCAACGTCAACGTCAACGTCAACGTCAACGTCAACGTCAACGTCAACGTCAACGTCAACGTCAACGTCAACGTCAACGTCAACGTCAACGTCAACGTCAACGTCAACGTCAACGTCAACGTCAACGTCAACGTCAACGTCAACGTCAACGTCAACGTCAACGTCAACGTCAACGTCAACGTCAACGTCAACGTCAACGTCAACGTCAACGTCAACGTCAACGTCAACGTCAACGTCAACGTCAACGTCAACGTCAACGTCAACGTCAACGTCAACGTCAACGTCAACGTCAACGTCAACGTCAACGTCAACGTCAACGTCAACGTCAACGTCAACGTCAACGTCAACGTCAACGTCAACGTCAACGTCAACGTCAACGTCAACGTCAACGTCAACGTCAACGTCAACGTCAACGTCAACGTCAACGTCAACGTCAACGTCAACGTCAACGTCAACGTCAACGTCAACGTCAACGTCAACGTCAACGTCAACGTCAACGTCAACGTCAACGTCAACGTCAACGTCAACGTCAACGTCAACGTCAACGTCAACGTCAACGTCAACGTCAACGTCAACGTCAACGTCAACGTCAACGTCAATGTGAATGTGAATGTGAATGTGAATGTGAATGTCAATGTCAATGTCAATGTCAATGTCAATGTCAATGTCAATGTCAATGTCAATGTCAATGTCAATGTCAATGTCAATGTCAATGTCAATGTCAATGTCAATGTCAATGTCAATGTCAATGTCAATGTCAATGTCAATGTCAATGTCAATGTCAATGTCAATGTCAATGTCAATGTCAATGTCAATGTCAATGTCAATGTCAATGTCAATGTCAATGTCAATGTCAATGTCAATGTCAATGTCAATGTCAATGTCAATGTCAATGTCAATGTCAATGTCAATGTCAATGTCAATGTCAATGTCAATGTCAATGTCAATGTCAATGTCAATGTCAATGTCAATGTCAATGTCAATGTCAATGTCAATGTCAATGTCAATGTCAATGTCAATGTCAATGTCAATGTCAATGTCAATGTCAATGTCAATGTCAATGTCAATGTCAATGTCAATGTCAATGTCAATGTCAATGTCAATGTCAATGTCAATGTCAATGTCAATGTCAATGTCAATGTCAATGTCAATGTCAATGTCAATGTCAATGTCAATGTCAATGTCAATGTCAATGTCAATGTCAATGTCAATGTCAATGTCAATGTCAATGTCAATGTCAATGTCAATGTCAATGTCAATGTCAATGTCAATGTCAATGTCAATGTCAATGTCAATGTCAATGTCAATGTCATTGTCAATGTCAATGTCAATGTCAATGTCAATGTCAATGTCAATGTCAATGTCAATGTCAATGTCAATGTCAATGTCAATGTCAATGTCAATGTCAATGTCAATGTCAATGTCAATGTCAATGTCAATGTCAATGTCAATGTCAATGTCAATGTCAATGTCAATGTCAATGTCAATGTCAATGTCAATGTCAATGTCAATGTCAATGTCAATGTCAATGTCAATGTCAATGTCAATGTCAATGTCAATGCCAATGCCAATGCCAATGCCAATGCCAATGCCAATGCCAATGCCAATGCCAATGTCAATGCCAATGCCAATGCCAATGCCAATGTCAATGTCAATGTCAATGTCAATGTCAATGTCAATGCCAATGTCAATGTCAATGTCAATGTCAATGTCAATGTCAATGTCAATGTCAATGTCAATGTCAATGTCAATGTCAATGTCAATGTCAATGTCAATGTCAATGTCAATGTCAATGTCAATGTCAATGTCAATGTCAATGTCAATGTCAATGTCAATGTCAATGTCAATGTCAATGTCAATGTCAATGTCAATGTCAATGTCAATGTCAATGTCAATGTCAATGTCAATGTCAATGTCAATGTCAATGTCAATGTCAATGTCAATGTCAATGTCAATGTCAATGTCAATGTCAATGTCAATGTCAATGTCAATGTCAATGTCAATGTCAATGTCAATGTCAATGTCAATGTCAATGTCAATGTCAATGTCAATGTCAATGTCAATGTCAATGTCAATGTCAATGTCAATGTGAATGTCAATGTCAATGTGAATGTCAATGTGAATGTCAATGTGAATGTCAATGTGAATGTCAATGTGAATGTCAATGTGAATGTCAATGTGAATGTCAATGTGAATGTCAATGTGAATGTCAATGTGAATGTCAATGTCAATGTCAATGTCAATGTCAATGTCAATGTCAATGTCAATGTCAATGTCAATGTCAATGTCAATGTCAATGTCAATGTCAATGTCAATGTCAATGTCAATGTCAATGTCAATGTCAATGTCAATGTCAATGTGAATGTGAATGTGAATGTGAATGTGAATGTGAATGTGAATGTGAATGTGAATGTGAATGTGAATGTGAATGTGAATGTGAATGTCAATGTCAATGTCAATGTCAATGTCAATGTCAATGTCAATGTCAATGTCAATGTCAATGTCAATGTCAATGTCAATGTCAATGTCAATGTCAATGTCAATGTCAATGTCAATGTCAATGTCAATGTCATTGTCAATGTCATTGTCAATGTGAATGTGAATGTGAATGTGAATGTGAATGTGAATGTCAATGTCAATGTCAATGTCAATGTCAATGTCAATGTCAATGTCAATGTCAATGTCAATGTCAATGTCAATGTCAATGTCAATGTCAATGTCAATGTCAATGTCAATGTCAATGTCAATGTCAATGTCAATGTCAATGTCAATGTCAATGTCAATGTCAATGTCAATGTCAATGTCAATGTCAATGTCAATGTCAATGTCAATGGCAATGTCAATGGCAATGTCAATGTCAATGTCAATGTCAATGTCAATGTCAATGTCAATGTCAATGTCAATGTCAATGTCAATGTCAATGTCAATGTCAATGTCAATGTCAATGTCAATGTCAATGTCAATGTCAATGTCAATGTCAATGTCAATGTCAATGTCAATGTCAATGTCAATGTCAATGTCAATGTCAATGTCAATGTCAATGTCAATGTCAATGTCAATGTCAATGTCAATGTCAATGTCAATGTCAATGTCAATGTCAATGTCAATGTCAATGTCAATGTCAATGTGAATGTGAATGTGAATGTGAATGTGAATGTGAATGTGAATGTGAATGTGAATGTGAATGTGAATGTGAATGTGAATGTGAATGTGAATGTGAATGTGAATGTGAATGTGAATGTGAATGTGAATGTGAATGTCAATGTCAATGTCAATGTCAATGTCAATGTCAATGTCAATGTCAATGTCAATGTCAATGTCAATGTCAATGTTAATGTCAATGTCAATGTCAATGTCAATGTCAATGTCAATGTCAATGTCATTGTCAATGTCAATGTCAATGTCAATGTCAATGTCAATGTCAATGTCAATGCCAATGCCAATGCCAATGCCAATGCCAATGCCAATGTCAATGCCAATGCCAATGCCAATGCCAATGCCAATGCCAATGCCAATGCCAATGTCAATGCCAATGCCAATGCCAATGCCAATGCCAATGCCAATGCCAATGCCAATGCCAATGCCAATGTCAATGTCAATGTCAATGTCAATGTCAATGTCAATGTCAATGTCAATGTCAATGTCAATGTCAATGTCAATGTCAATGTCAATGTCAATGTCAATGTCAATGTCAATGTCAATGTCAATGTCAATGTCAATGTCAATGTCAATGTCAATGTCAATGTCAATGTCAATGTGAATGTGAATGTGAATGTGAATGTGAATGTGAATGTGAATGTGAATGTGAATGTGAATGTGAATGTGAATGTGAATGTGAATGTGAATGTGAATGTGAATGTGAATGTGAATGTGAATGTCAATGTCAATGTCAATGTCAATGTCAATGTCAATGTCAATGTCAATGTCAATGTCAATGTCAATGTCAATGTCAATGTCAATGTCAATGTCAATGTCAATGTCAATGTCAATGTCAATGTCAATGTCAATGTCAATGTCAATGTCAATGTCAATGTCAATGTCAATGTCAATGTCAATGTGAATGTGAATGTGAATGTGAATGTGAATGTGAATGTGAATGTGAATGTGAATGTGAATGTGAATGTGAATGTGAATGTGAATGTGAATGTGAATGTGAATGTGAATGTGAATGTGAATGTGAATGTCAATGTCAATGTCAATGTGAATGTGAATGTGAATGTGAATGTGAATGTGAATGTGAATGTGAATGTGAATGTGAATGTGAATGTGAATGTGAATGTGAATGTGAATGTGAATGTGAATGTGAATGTGAATGTGAATGTGAATGTGAATGTGAATGTGAATGTGAATGTGAATGTGAATGTGAATGTGAATGTGAATGTGAATGTGAATGTGAATGTGAATGTGAATGTGAATGTGAATGTGAATGTGAATGTGAATGTGAATGTGAATGTGAATGTGAATGTGAATGTGAATGTGAATGTGAATGTGAATGTGAATGTGAATGTGAATGTGAATGTGAATGTGAATGTGAATGTGAATGTGAATGTGAATGTGAATGTGAATGTGAATGTGAATGTGAATGTGAATGTGAATGTGAATGTGAATGTGAATGTGAATGTGAATGTGAATGTGAATGTCAATGTCAACGTCAACGTCAACGTCAACGTCAACGTCAACGTCAACGTCAACGTCAACGTCAACGTCAACGTCAACGTCAACGTCAACGTCAACGTCAACGTCAACGTCAACGTCAACGTCAACGTCAACGTCAACGTCAACGTCAACGTCAACGTCAACGTCAACGTCAACGTCAACGTCAACGTCAACGTCAACGTCAACGTCAACGTCAACGTCAACGTCAACGTCAACGTCAACGTCAACGTCAACGTCAACGTCAACGTCAACGTCAACGTCAACGTCAACGTCAACGTCAACGTCAACGTCAACGTCAACGTCAACGTCAACGTCAACGTCAACGTCAACGTCAACGTCAACGTCAACGTCAACGTCAACGTCAACGTCAACGTCAACGTCAACGTCAACGTCAACGTCAACGTCAACGTCAACGTCAACGTCAACGTCAACGTCAACGTCAACGTCAACGTCAACGTCAACGTCAACGTCAACGTCAACGTCAACGTCAACGTCAACGTCAACGTCAACGTCAACGTCAACGTCAACGTCAACGTCAACGTCAACGTCAACGTCAACGTCAACGTCAACGTCAACGTCAACGTCAACGTCAACGTCAACGTCAACGTCAACGTCAACGTCAAGGTCAAGGTCAAGGTCAAGGTCAACGTCAACGTCAAGGTCAAGGTCAAGGTCAATGTCAATGTCAATGTCAATGTCAATGTCAATGTCAATGTCAATGTCAATGTCAATGTCAATGTCAATGTCAATGTCAATGTCAATGTCAATGTCAATGTCAATGTCAATGTCAATGTCATTGTCAATGTCAATGTCAATGTCAATGTCAATGTCAATGTCAATGCCAATGCCAATGCCAATGCCAATGCCAATGCCAATGTCAATGCCAATGCCAATGCCAATGCCAATGCCAATGCCAATGCCAATGTCAATGTCAATGCCAATGCCAATGCCAATGCCAATGCCAATGCCAATGCCAATGCCAATGCCAATGCCAATGCCAATGTCAATGTCAATGTCAATGTCAATGTCAATGTCAATGTCAATGTCAATGTCAATGTCAATGTCAATGTCAATGTCAATGTCAATGTCAATGTCAATGTCAATGTCAATGTCAATGTCAATGTCAATGTCAATGTCAATGTCAATGTCAATGTCAATGTCAATGTCAATGTCAATGTCAATGTCAATGTCAATGTCAATGTCAATGTGAATGTGAATGTGAATGTGAATGTGAATGTGAATGTGAATGTGAATGTGAATGTGAATGTGAATGTGAATGTGAATGTGAATGTCAATGTCAATGTCAATGTCAATGTCAATGTCAATGTCAATGTCAATGTCAATGTCAATGTCAATGTCAATGTCAATGTCAATGTCAATGTCAATGTCAATGTCAATGTCAATGTCAATGTCAATGTCAATGTCAATGTCAATGTCAATGTCAATGTCAATGTCAATGTCAATGTCAATGTCAATGTCAATGTGAATGTGAATGTGAATGTGAATGTGAATGTGAATGTGAATGTGAATGTGAATGTGAATGTGAATGTGAATGTGAATGTGAATGTGAATGTCAACGTCAACGTCAACGTCAACATCAACGTCAACGTCAACGTCAACGTCAACGTCAACGTCAACGTCAACGTCAACGTCAACGTCAACGTCAACGTCAACGTCAACGTCAACGTCAACGTCAACGTCAACGTCAACGTCAACGTCAACGTCAACGTCAACGTCAACGTCAACGTCAACGTCAACGTCAACGTCAACGTCAACGTCAACGTCAACGTCAACGTCAACGTCAACGTCAACGTCAACGTCAACGTCAACGTCAACGTCAACGTCAACGTCAACGTCAACGTCAACGTCAACGTCAACGTCAACGTCAACGTCAACGTCAACGTCAACGTCAACGTCAACGTCAACGTCAACGTCAACGTCAACGTCAACGTCAACGTCAACGTCAACGTCAACGTCAACGTCAACGTCAACGTCAACGTCAACGTCAACGTCAACGTCAACGTCAACGTCAACGTCAACGTCAACGTCAACGTCAACGTCAACGTCAAGGTCAAGGTCAACGTCAACGTCAAGGTCAAGGTCAATGTCAATGTCAACGTCAACGTCAACGTCAACGTCAACGTCAACGTCAACGTCAACGTCAACGTCAACGTCAATGTCAATGTCAATGTCAATGTCAATGTCAATGTCAATGTCAATGTCAATGTCAATGTCAATGTCAATGTCAATGTCAATGTCAATGTCAATGTCAATGTCAATGTCAATGTCAATGTCAATGTCAATGTCAATGTCAATGTCAATGTCAATGTCAATGTCAATGTCAATGTCAATGTCAATGTTAATGTCAATGTCAATGTCAATGTCAATGTCAATGTCAATGTCAATGTCATTGTCAATGTCAATGTCAATGTCAATGTCAATGTCAATGTCAATGTCAATGTCAATGCCAATGCCAATGCCAATGCCAATGCCAATGCCAATGTCAATGCCAATGCCAATGCCAATGCCAATGCCAATGCCAATGCCAATGCCAATGTCAATGCCAATGCCAATGCCAATGCCAATGCCAATGCCAATGCCAATGCCAATGCCAATGCCAATGTCAATGTCAATGTCAATGTCAATGTCAATGTCAATGTCAATGTCAATGTCAATGTCAATGTCAATGTCAATGTCAATGTCAATGTCAATGTCAATGTCAATGTCAATGTCAATGTCAATGTCAATGTCAATGTCAATGTCAATGTCAATGTGAATGTGAATGTGAATGTGAATGTGAATGTGAATGTGAATGTGAATGTGAATGTGAATGTGAATGTGAATGTGAATGTGAATGTGAATGTGAATGTGAATGTGAATGTGAATGTGAATGTGAATGTGAATGTCAATGTCAATGTCAATGTCAATGTCAATGTCAATGTCAATGTCAATGTCAATGTCAATGTCAATGTCAATGTCAATGTCAATGTCAATGTCAATGTCAATGTCAATGTCAATGTCAATGTCAATGTCAATGTCAATGTCAATGTCAATGTCAATGTCAATGTCAATGTGAATGTGAATGTGAATGTGAATGTGAATGTGAATGTGAATGTGAATGTGAATGTGAATGTGAATGTGAATGTGAATGTGAATGTGAATGTGAATGTGAATGTGAATGTCAATGTCAATGTCAATGTCAATGTCAATGTCAATGTCAATGTGAATGTGAATGTGAATGTGAATGTGAATGTGAATGTGAATGTGAATGTGAATGTGAATGTGAATGTGAATGTGAATGTGAATGTGAATGTGAATGTGAATGTGAATGTGAATGTGAATGTGAATGTGAATGTGAATGTGAATGTGAATGTGAATGTGAATGTGAATGTGAATGTGAATGTGAATGTGAATGTGAATGTGAATGTCAATGTCAATGTCAATGTGAATGTGAATGTGAATGTGAATGTGAATGTGAATGTGAATGTGAATGTGAATGTGAATGTGAATGTGAATGTGAATGTGAATGTGAATGTGAATGTGAATGTCAATGTCAATGTCAATGTCAATGTCAATGTCAATGTCAATGTCAATGTCAATGTCAATGTCAATGTTAATGTCAATGTCAATGTCAATGTCAATGTCAATGTCAATGTCAATGTCATTGTCAATGTCAATGTCAATGTCAATGTCAATGTCAATGTCAATGTCAATGCCAATGCCAATGCCAATGCCAATGCCAATGCCAATGTCAATGCCAATGCCAATGCCAATGCCAATGCCAATGCCAATGTCAATGCCAATGCCAATGCCAATGCCAATGCCAATGCCAATGCCAATGCCAATGCCAATGCCAATGTCAATGTCAATGTCAATGTCAATGTCAATGTCAATGTCAATGTCAATGTCAATGTCAATGTCAATGTCAATGTCAATGTCAATGTCAATGTCAATGTCAATGTCAATGTCAATGTCAATGTCAATGTCAATGTCAATGTCAATGTCAATGTCAATGTCAATGTCAATGTCAATGTGAATGTGAATGTGAATGTGAATGTGAATGTGAATGTGAATGTGAATGTGAATGTGAATGTGAATGTGAATGTGAATGTGAATGTGAATGTGAATGTGAATGTGAATGTGAATGTGAATGTGAATGTCAATGTCAATGTCAATGTCAATGTCAATGTCAATGTCAATGTCAATGTCAATGTCAATGTCAATGTCAATGTCAATGTCAATGTCAATGTCAATGTCAATGTCAATGTCAATGTCAATGTCAATGTCAATGTCAATGTCAATGTCAATGTCAATGTCAATGTCAATGTCAATGTCAATGTGAATGTGAATGTGAATGTGAATGTGAATGTGAATGTGAATGTGAATGTGAATGTGAATGTGAATGTGAATGTGAATGTGAATGTGAATGTGAATGTGAATGTGAATGTGAATGTGAATGTCAATGTCAATGTCAATGTCAATGTCAATGTCAATGTGAATGTGAATGTGAATGTGAATGTGAATGTGAATGTGAATGTGAATGTGAATGTGAATGTGAATGTGAATGTGAATGTGAATGTGAATGTGAATGTGAATGTGAATGTGAATGTGAATGTGAATGTGAATGTGAATGTGAATGTGAATGTGAATGTGAATGTGAATGTGAATGTGAATGTGAATGTGAATGTGAATGTGAATGTGAATGTGAATGTGAATGTGAATGTGAATGTGAATGTGAATGTGAATGTGAATGTGAATGTGAATGTGAATGTGAATGTGAATGTGAATGTGAATGTGAATGTGAATGTGAATGTGAATGTGAATGTGAATGTGAATGTGAATGTGAATGTGAATGTGAATGTGAATGTGAATGTGAATGTCAACGTCAACGTCAACGTCAACGTCAACGTCAACGTCAACGTCAACGTCAACGTCAACGTCAACGTCAACGTCAACGTCAACGTCAACGTCAACGTCAACGTCAACGTCAACGTCAACGTCAACGTCAACGTCAACGTCAACGTCAACGTCAACGTCAACGTCAACGTCAACGTCAACGTCAACGTCAACGTCAACGTCAACGTCAACGTCAACGTCAACGTCAACGTCAACGTCAACGTCAACGTCAACGTCAACGTCAACGTCAACGTCAACGTCAACGTCAACGTCAACGTCAACGTCAACGTCAACGTCAACGTCAACGTCAACGTCAACGTCAACGTCAACGTCAACGTCAACGTCAACGTCAACGTCAACGTCAACGTCAACGTCAACGTCAACGTCAACGTCAACGTCAACGTCAACGTCAACGTCAACGTCAACGTCAACGTCAACGTCAACGTCAACGTCAACGTCAACGTCAACGTCAACGTCAACGTCAACGTCAACGTCAACGTCAACGTCAACGTCAACGTCAACGTCAACGTCAACGTCAACGTCAACGTCAACGTCAACGTCAACGTCAACGTCAACGTCAACGTCAACGTCAACGTCAACGTCAACGTCAACGTCAACGTCAACGTCAACGTCAACGTCAACGTCAACGTCAACGTCAACGTCAACGTCAACGTCAACGTCAACGTCAACGTCAACGTCAACGTCAACGTCAACGTCAACGTCAACGTCAACGTCAACGTCAACGTCAACGTCAACGTCAACGTCAACGTCAACGTCAACGTCAACGTCAACGTCAACGTCAACGTCAACGTCAACGTCAACGTCAAGGTCAAGGTCAAGGTCAACGTCAACGTCAAGGTCAAGGTCAAGGTCAATGTCAATGTCAATGTCAATGTCAATGTCAATGTCAATGTCAATGTCAATGTCAATGTCAATGTTAATGTCAATGTCAATGTCAATGTCAATGTCAATGTCAATGTCAATGTCATTGTCAATGTCAATGTCAATGTCAATGTCAATGTCAATGTCAATGCCAATGCCAATGCCAATGCCAATGCCAATGCCAATGTCAATGCCAATGCCAATGCCAATGCCAATGCCAATGCCAATGCCAATGCCAATGTCAATGCCAATGCCAATGCCAATGCCAATGCCAATGCCAATGCCAATGCCAATGTCAATGTCAATGTCAATGTCAATGTCAATGTCAATGTCAATGTCAATGTCAATGTCAATGTCAATGTCAATGTCAATGTCAATGTCAATGTGAATGTGAATGTGAATGTGAATGTGAATGTGAATGTGAATGTGAATGTGAATGTGAATGTGAATGTGAATGTGAATGTGAATGTGAATGTGAATGTGAATGTGAATGTGAATGTGAATGTGAATGTGAATGTGAATGTCAATGTCAATGTCAATGTCAATGTCAATGTCAATGTCAATGTCAATGTCAATGTCAATGTCAATGTCAATGTCAATGTCAATGTCAATGTCAATGTCAATGTCAATGTCAATGTCAATGTCAATGTCAATGTCAATGTCAATGTCAATGTCAATGTCAATGTCAATGTGAATGTGAATGTGAATGTGAATGTGAATGTGAATGTGAATGTGAATGTGAATGTGAATGTGAATGTGAATGTGAATGTGAATGTGAATGTCAATGTCAATGTCAATGTCAATGTCAATGTCAATGTCAATGTGAATGTGAATGTGAATGTGAATGTGAATGTGAATGTGAATGTGAATGTGAATGTGAATGTGAATGTGAATGTGAATGTGAATGTGAATGTGAATGTGAATGTGAATGTGAATGTGAATGTGAATGTGAATGTGAATGTGAATGTGAATGTGAATGTGAATGTGAATGTGAATGTGAATGTGAATGTGAATGTGAATGTGAATGTCAATGTCAATGTCAATGTGAATGTGAATGTGAATGTGAATGTGAATGTGAATGTGAATGTGAATGTGAATGTGAATGTGAATGTGAATGTGAATGTGAATGTGAATGTGAATGTCAATGTCAATGTCAATGTCAATGTCAATGTCAATGTCAATGTCAATGTCAATGTCAATGTCAATGTCAATGTCAATGTTAATGTCAATGTCAATGTCAATGTCAATGTCAATGTCAATGTCAATGTCATTGTCAATGTCAATGTCAATGTCAATGTCAATGTCAATGTCAATGTCAATGCCAATGCCAATGCCAATGCCAATGCCAATGCCAATGTCAATGCCAATGCCAATGCCAATGCCAATGCCAATGCCAATGCCAATGCCAATGTCAATGCCAATGCCAATGCCAATGCCAATGCCAATGCCAATGCCAATGCCAATGCCAATGCCAATGTCAATGTCAATGTCAATGTCAATGTCAATGTCAATGTCAATGTCAATGTCAATGTCAATGTCAATGTCAATGTCAATGTCAATGTCAATGTCAATGTCAATGTCAATGTCAATGTCAATGTCAATGTCAATGTCAATGTCAATGTCAATGTCAATGTCAATGTCAATGTCAATGTGAATGTGAATGTGAATGTGAATGTGAATGTGAATGTGAATGTGAATGTGAATGTGAATGTGAATGTGAATGTGAATGTGAATGTGAATGTGAATGTGAATGTGAATGTGAATGTGAATGTCAATGTCAATGTCAATGTCAATGTCAATGTCAATGTCAATGTCAATGTCAATGTCAATGTCAATGTCAATGTCAATGTCAATGTCAATGTCAATGTCAATGTCAATGTCAATGTCAATGTCAATGTCAATGTCAATGTCAATGTCAATGTCAATGTCAATGTCAATGTCAATGTCAATGTCAATGTGAATGTGAATGTGAATGTGAATGTGAATGTGAATGTGAATGTGAATGTGAATGTGAATGTGAATGTGAATGTGAATGTGAATGTGAATGTCAATGTGAATGTCAATGTCAATGTCAATGTCAATGTCAATGTCAATGTCAATGTGAATGTGAATGTGAATGTGAATGTGAATGTGAATGTGAATGTGAATGTGAATGTGAATGTGAATGTGAATGTGAATGTGAATGTGAATGTGAATGTGAATGTGAATGTGAATGTGAATGTGAATGTGAATGTGAATGTGAATGTGAATGTGAATGTGAATGTGAATGTGAATGTGAATGTGAATGTGAATGTGAATGTGAATGTGAATGTGAATGTGAATGTGAATGTGAATGTGAATGTGAATGTGAATGTGAATGTGAATGTGAATGTGAATGTGAATGTGAATGTGAATGTGAATGTGAATGTGAATGTGAATGTGAATGTGAATGTGAATGTGAATGTGAATGTGAATGTGAATGTGAATGTGAATGTGAATGTGAATGTGAATGTGAATGTGAATGTGAATGTCAACGTCAACGTCAACGTCAACGTCAACGTCAACGTCAACGTCAACGTCAACGTCAACGTCAACGTCAACGTCAACGTCAACGTCAACGTCAACGTCAACGTCAACGTCAACGTCAACGTCAACGTCAACGTCAACGTCAACGTCAACGTCAACGTCAACGTCAACGTCAACGTCAACGTCAACGTCAACGTCAACGTCAACGTCAACGTCAACGTCAACGTCAACGTCAACGTCAACGTCAACGTCAACGTCAACGTCAACGTCAACGTCAACGTCAACGTCAACGTCAACGTCAACGTCAACGTCAACGTCAACGTCAACGTCAACGTCAACGTCAACGTCAACGTCAACGTCAACGTCAACGTCAACGTCAACGTCAACGTCAACGTCAACGTCAACGTCAACGTCAACGTCAACGTCAACGTCAACGTCAACGTCAACGTCAACGTCAACGTCAACGTCAACGTCAACGTCAACGTCAACGTCAACGTCAACGTCAACGTCAACGTCAACGTCAACGTCAACGTCAACGTCAACGTCAACGTCAACGTCAACGTCAACGTCAACGTCAACGTCAACGTCAACGTCAACGTCAACGTCAACGTCAACGTCAACGTCAACGTCAACGTCAACGTCAACGTCAACGTCAACGTCAACGTCAACGTCAACGTCAACGTCAACGTCAACGTCAACGTCAACGTCAACGTCAACGTCAACGTCAACGTCAAGGTCAAGGTCAAGGTCAACGTCAACGTCAAGGTCAAGGTCAAGGTCAATGTCAATGTCAATGTCAATGTCAATGTCAATGTCAATGTCAATGTCAATGTCAATGTCAATGTCAATGTCAATGTCAATGTCAATGTCAATGTCAATGTCAATGTCAATGTCAATGTCATTGTCAATGTCAATGTCAATGCCAATGTCAATGTCAATGTCAATGCCAATGCCAATGCCAATGCCAATGCCAATGCCAATGTCAATGCCAATGCCAATGCCAATGCCAATGCCAATGCCAATGCCAATGTCAATGTCAATGCCAATGCCAATGCCAATGCCAATGCCAATGCCAATGCCAATGCCAATGCCAATGCCAATGCCAATGTCAATGTCAATGTCAATGTCAATGTCAATGTCAATGTCAATGTCAATGTCAATGTCAATGTCAATGTCAATGTCAATGTCAATGTCAATGTCAATGTCAATGTCAATGTCAATGTCAATGTCAATGTCAATGTCAATGTCAATGTCAATGTCAATGTCAATGTCAATGTCAATGTCAATGTCAATGTCAATGTCAATGTGAATGTGAATGTGAATGTGAATGTGAATGTGAATGTGAATGTGAATGTGAATGTGAATGTGAATGTGAATGTGAATGTGAATGTGAATGTCAATGTCAATGTCAATGTCAATGTCAATGTCAATGTCAATGTCAATGTCAATGTCAATGTCAATGTCAATGTCAATGTCAATGTCAATGTCAATGTCAATGTCAATGTCAATGTCAATGTCAATGTCAATGTCAATGTCAATGTCAATGTCAATGTCAATGTCAATGTCAATGTCAATGTCAATGTCAATGTCAATGTCAATGTGAATGTGAATGTGAATGTGAATGTGAATGTGAATGTGAATGTGAATGTCAACGTCAACGTCAACGTCAACGTCAACGTCAACGTCAACGTCAACGTCAACGTCAACGTCAACGTCAACGTCAACGTCAACGTCAACGTCAACGTCAACGTCAACGTCAACGTCAACGTCAACGTCAACGTCAACGTCAACGTCAACGTCAACGTCAACGTCAACGTCAACGTCAACGTCAACGTCAACGTCAACGTCAACGTCAACGTCAACGTCAACGTCAACGTCAAGGTCAAGGTCAAGGTCAACGTCAACGTCAAGGTCAAGGTCAATGTCAATGTCAACGTCAACGTCAACGTCAACGTCAACGTCAACGTCAACGTCAACGTCAACGTCAACGTCAATGTCAATGTCAATGTCAATGTCAATGTCAATGTCAATGTCAATGTCAATGTCAATGTCAATGTCAATGTCAATGTCAATGTCAATGTCAATGTCAATGTCAATGTCAATGTCAATGTCAATGTCAATGTCAATGTCAATGTCAATGTCAATGTCAATGCCAATGTCAATGTCAATGTCAATGTCAATGTCAATGTCAATGTCAATGTCAATGTCAATGTCAATGTCAATGTCAATGTCAATGTCAATGTCAATGTCAATGTCAATGTCAATGTCAATGTCAATGTCAATGTCAATGTCAATGTCAATGTCAATGTCAATGTCAATGTCAATGTCAATGTCAATGTGAATGTGAATGTGAATGTGAATGTGAATGTGAATGTGAATGTGAATGTGAATGTGAATGTGAATGTGAATGTGAATGTGAATGTGAATGTGAATGTCAATGTCAATGTCAATGTCAATGTCAATGTCAATGTCAATGTCAATGTCAATGTCAATGTCAATGTCAATGTCAATGTCAATGTCAATGTCAATGTCAATGTCAATGTCAATGTCAATGTCAATGTCAATGTCAATGTCAATGTCAATGTCAATGTCAATGTCAATGTCAATGTCAATGTCAATGTCAATGTGAATGTGAATGTGAATGTGAATGTGAATGTGAATGTGAATGTGAATGTGAATGTGAATGTGAATGTCAACGTCAACGTGAATGTCAACGTCAACGTCAACGTCAACGTCAACGTCAACGTCAACGTCAACGTCAACGTCAACGTCAACGTCAACGTCAACGTCAACGTCAACGTCAACGTCAACGTCAACGTCAACGTCAACGTCAACGTCAACGTCAACGTCAACGTCAACGTCAACGTCAACGTCAACGTCAACGTCAACGTCAACGTCAACGTCAACGTCAACGTCAACGTCAACGTCAACGTCAACGTCAACGTCAACGTCAACGTCAACGTCAACGTCAACGTCAACGTCAACGTCAACGTCAACGTCAACGTCAACGTCAACGTCAACGTCAACGTCAACGTCAACGTCAACGTCAACGTCAAGGTCAAGGTCAAGGTCAACGTCAACGTCAAGGTCAATGTCAATGTCAACGTCAACGTCAACGTCAACGTCAACGTCAACGTCAACGTCAACGTCAACGTCAACGTCAACGTCAACGTCAACGTCAATGTCAATGTCAATGTCAATGTCAATGTCAATGTCAATGTCAATGTCAATGTCAATGTCAATGTCAATGTCAATGTCAATGTCAATGTCAATGTCAATGTCAATGTCAATGTCAATGTCAATGTCAATGTCAATGTCAATGTCAATGTCAATGTCAATGTCAATGTCAATGTCAATGTCAATGTCAATGTCAATGTCAATGTCAATGTCAATGTCAATGTCAATGTCAATGTCAATGTCAATGTCAATGTCAATGTCAATGTCAATGTCAATGTCAATGTGAATGTGAATGTGAATGTGAATGTGAATGTGAATGTGAATGTGAATGTGAATGTGAATGTGAATGTGAATGTGAATGTGAATGTGAATGTGAATGTGAATGTGAATGTGAATGTGAATGTGAATGTGAATGTGAATGTGAATGTGAATGTGAATGTCAATGTCAATGTCAATGTCAATGTCAATGTCAATGTCAATGTCAATGTCAATGTCAATGTCAATGTCAATGTCAATGTCAATGTCAATGTCAATGTCAATGTCATTGTCAATGTCAATGTCAATGTCAATGTCAATGTCAATGTCAATGCCAATGCCAATGCCAATGCCAATGCCAATGCCAATGTCAATGCCAATGCCAATGCCAATGCCAATGCCAATGCCAATGCCAATGTCAATGTCAATGCCAATGCCAATGCCAATGCCAATGCCAATGCCAATGCCAATGCCAATGTCAATGTCAATGTCAATGTCAATGTCAATGTCAATGTCAATGTCAATGTCAATGTCAATGTCAATGTCAATGTCAATGTCAATGTCAATGTCAATGTCAATGTCAATGTCAATGTCAATGTCAATGTCAATGTCAATGTCAATGTCAATGTCAATGTCAATGTCAATGTCAATGTGAATGTGAATGTGAATGTGAATGTGAATGTGAATGTGAATGTGAATGTGAATGTGAATGTGAATGTGAATGTGAATGTGAATGTGAATGTCAATGTCAATGTCAATGTCAATGTCAATGTCAATGTCAATGTCAATGTCAATGTCAATGTCAATGTCAATGTCAATGTCAATGTCAATGTCAATGTCAATGTCAATGTCAATGTCAATGTCAATGTCAATGTCAATGTCAATGTCAATGTCAATGTCAATGTCAATGTCAATGTCAATGTCAATGTCAATGTCAATGTCAATGTCAATGTCAATGTCAATGTCAATGTCAATGTCAATGTCAATGTCAATGTCAATGTCAATGTCAATGTCAATGTCAATGTCAATGTCAATGTCAATGTCAATGTCAATGTCAATGTCAATGTCAATGTCAATGTCAATGTCAATGTCAATGTCAATGTCAATGTCAATGTCAATGTCAATGTCAATGTCAATGTCAATGTCAATGTCAATGTCAATGTCAATGTCAATGTCAATGTCAATGTCAATGTCAATGTCAATGTCAATGTCAATGTCAATGTCAATGTCAATGTCAATGTCAATGTCAATGTCAATGTCAATGTCAATGTCAATGTCAATGTCAATGTCAATGTCAATGTCAATGTCAATGTCAATGTCAATGTCAATGTCAATGTCAATGTCAATGTCAATGTCAATGTCAATGTCAATGCCAATGCCAATGCCAATGTCAATGTCAATGTCAATGTCAATGCCAATGCCAATGCCAATGCCAATGCCAATGCCAATGCCAATGCCAATGCCAATGCCAATGCCAATGCCAATGCCAATGCCAATGCCAATGTCAATGTCAATGCCAATGCCAATGTCAATGTCAATGTCAATGTCAATGTCAATGTCAATGTCAATGTCAATGTCAATGTCAATGTCAATGTCAATGTCAATGTCAATGTCAATGTCAATTTCAATGTCAATGTCAATGTCAATGTCAATGTCAATGTCAATGTCAATGTCAATGTCAATGTCAATGTCAATGTCAATGTCAATGTCAATGTCAATGTCAATGTCAATGTCAATGTCAATGTCAATGCCAATGCCAATGCCAATGCCAATGTCAATGTCAATGTCAATGTCAATGTCAATGTCAATGTCAATGTCAATGTCAATGTCAATGTCAATGTCAATGTCAATGTCAATGTCAATGTCAATGTCAATGTCAATGTCAATGTCAATGTCAATGTCAATGTCAATGTCAATGTCAATGTCAATGTCAATGTCAATGTCAATGTCAATGTCAATGTCAATGTCAATGTCAATGTCAATGTCAATGTCAATGTCAATGTCAATGTCAATGTCAATGTCAATGTCAATGTCAATGTCAATGTCAATGTCAATGTCAATGTCAATGTCAATGTCAATGTCAATGTCAAAGTCAATGTCAATGTCAATGTCAATGTCAATGTCAATGTCAATGTCAATGTCAATGTCAATGTCAATGTCAATGTCAATGTCAATGTCAATGTCAATGTCAATGTCAATGTCAATGTCAATGTCAATGTCAATGTCAATGTGAATGTGAATGTGAATGTGAATGTGAATGTGAATGTGAATGTGAATGTGAATGTGAATGTGAATGTGAATGTGAATGTGAATGTGAATGTGAATGTGAATGTGAATGTGAATGTGAATGTGAATGTGAATGTGAATGTGAATGTGAATGTGAATGTGAATGTGAATGTGAATGTGAATGTGAATGTGAATGTGAATGTGAATGTGAATGTGAATGTGAATGTGAATGTGAATGTGAATGTGAATGTGAATGTGAATGTGAATGTGAATGTGAATGTGAATGTGAATGTGAATGTGAATGTGAATGTGAATGTGAATGTGAATGTGAATGTGAATGTGAATGTGAATGTGAATGTGAATGTGAATGTGAATGTGAATGTGAATGTGAATGTGAATGTGAATGTGAATGTGAATGTGAATGTGAATGTGAATGTGAATGTGAATGTGAATGTGAATGTGAATGTGAATGTGAATGTGAATGTGAATGTGAATGTGAATGTGAATGTGAATGTGAATGTGAATGTGAATGTGAATGTGAATGTGAATGTGAATGTGAATGTGAATGTGAATGTGAATGTGAATGTGAATGTGAATGTGAATGTGAATGTGAATGTGAATGTGAATGTGAATGTGAATGTGAATGTGAATGTGAATGTGAATGTGAATGTGAATGTGAATGTGAATGTGAATGTGAATGTGAATGTGAATGTGAATGTGAATGTGAATGTGAATGTGAATGTGAATGTGAATGTGAATGTGAATGTGAATGTGAATGTGAATGTGAATGTGAATGTGAATGTGATTGTGATTGTGATTGTGATTGTGAATGTCAATGTCAATGTCAATGTCAATGTCAATGTCAATGTCAATGTCAATGTCAATGTCAATGTCAATGTCAATGTCAATGTCAATGTCAATGTCAATGTCAATGTCAATGTCAATGTCAATGTCAATGTCAATGTCAATGTCAATGTCAATGTCAATGTCAATGTCAATGTCAATGTCAATGTCAATGTCAATGTCAATGTCAATGTGAATGTGAATGTGAATGTGAATGTGAATGTGAATGTGAATGTGAATGTGAATGTGAATGTGAATGTGAATGTGAATGTGAATGTGAATGTGAATGTGAATGTGAATGTGAATGTGAATGTGAATGTGAATGTGAATGTGAATGTGAATGTGAATGTGAATGTGAATGTGAATGTGAATGTGAATGTGAATGTGAATGTGAATGTGAATGTGAATGTCAATGTGAATGTCAATGTCAATGTCAATGTCAATGTCAATGTCAATGTCAATGTCAATGTCAATGTCAATGTCAATGTCAATGTCAATGTCAATGTCAATGTCAATGTCAATGTCAATGTCAATGTCAATGTCAATGTCAATGTCAATGTCAATGTCAATGTCAATGTCAATGTCAATGTCAATGTCAATGTCAATGTCAATGTCAATGTCAATGTCAATGTCAATGTCAATGTCAATGTCAATGTCAATGTCAATGTCAATGTCAATGTCAATGTCAATGTCAATGTCAATGTCAATGTCAATGTCAATGCCAATGCCAATGCCAATGTCAATGTCAATGTCAATGTCAATGTCAATGTCAATGTCAATGTCAATGTCAATGTCAATGTCAATGTCAATGTCAATGTCAATGTCAATGTCAATGTCAATGTCAATGTCAATGTCAATGTCAATGTCAATGTCAATGTCAATGTCAATGTCAATGTCAATGTCAATGTCAATGTCAATGTGAATGTGAATGTGAATGTGAATGTGAATGTGAATGTGAATGTGAATGTGAATGTGAATGTGAATGTGAATGTGAATGTGAATGTGAATGTGAATGTGAATGTCAATGTCAATGTCAATGTCAATGTCAATGTCAATGTCAATGTCAATGTCAATGTCAATGTCAATGTCAATGTCAATGTCAATGTCAATGTCAATGTCAATGTCAATGTCAATGTCAATGTCAATGTCAATGTCAATGTCAATGTCAATGTCAATGTCAATGTCAATGTCAATGTCAATGTCAATGTCAATGTCAATGTCAATGTCAATGTCAATGTCAATGTCAATGTCAATGTCAATGTCAATGTCAATGTCAATGTCAATGTCAATGTCAATGTCAATGTCAATGTCAATGTCAATGTCAATGTCAATGTCAATGTCAATGTCAATGTCAATGTCAATGTCAATGTCAATGTCAATGTCAATGTCAATGTCAATGTCAATGTCAATGTCAATGTCAATGTCAATGTCAATGTCAATGTCAATGTCAATGTCAATGTCAATGTCAATGTCAATGTCAATGTCAATGTCAATGTCAATGTCAATGTCAATGTCAATGTCAATGTCAATGTCAATGTCAATGTCAATGTCAATGTCAATGTCAATGTCAATGTCAATGTCAATGTCAATGTCAATGTCAATGTCAATGTCAATGTCAATGTCAATGTCAATGTCAATGCCAATGCCAATGCCAATGTCAATGTCAATGTCAATGTCAATGCCAATGCCAATGCCAATGCCAATGCCAATGCCAATGCCAATGCCAATGCCAATGCCAATGCCAATGCCAATGCCAATGCCAATGCCAATGTCAATGTCAATGCCAATGCCAATGTCAATGTCAATGTCAATGTCAATGTCAATGTCAATGTCAATGTCAATGTCAATGTCAATGTCAATGTCAATGTCAATGTCAATGTCAATTTCAATGTCAATGTCAATGTCAATGTCAATGTCAATGTCAATGTCAATGTCAATGTCAATGTCAATGTCAATGTCAATGTCAATGTCAATGTCAATGTCAATGTCAATGTCAATGTCAATGCCAATGCCAATGCCAATGCCAATGTCAATGTCAATGTCAATGTCAATGTCAATGTCAATGTCAATGTCAATGTCAATGTCAATGTCAATGTCAATGTCAATGTCAATGTCAATGTCAATGTCAATGTCAATGTCAATGTCAATGTCAATGTCAATGTCAATGTCAATGTCAATGTCAATGTCAATGTCAATGTCAATGTCAATGTCAATGTCAATGTCAATGTCAATGTCAATGTCAATGTCAATGTCAATGTCAATGTCAATGTCAATGTCAATGTCAATGTCAATGTCAATGTCAATGTCAATGTCAATGTCAATGTCAATGTCAATGTCAAAGTCAATGTCAATGTCAATGTCAATGTCAATGTCAATGTCAATGTCAATGTCAATGTCAATGTCAATGTCAATGTCAATGTCAATGTCAATGTCAATGTCAATGTCAATGTCAATGTCAATGTCAATGTCAATGTCAATGTCAATGTCAATGTCAATGTGAATGTGAATGTGAATGTGAATGTGAATGTGAATGTGAATGTGAATGTGAATGTGAATGTGAATGTGAATGTGAATGTGAATGTGAATGTGAATGTGAATGTGAATGTGAATGTGAATGTGAATGTGAATGTGAATGTGAATGTGAATGTGAATGTGAATGTGAATGTGAATGTGAATGTGAATGTGAATGTGAATGTGAATGTGAATGTGAATGTGAATGTGAATGTGAATGTGAATGTGAATGTGAATGTGAATGTGAATGTGAATGTGAATGTGAATGTGAATGTGAATGTGAATGTGAATGTGAATGTGAATGTGAATGTGAATGTGAATGTGAATGTGAATGTGAATGTGAATGTGAATGTGAATGTGAATGTGAATGTGAATGTGAATGTGAATGTGAATGTGAATGTGAATGTGAATGTGAATGTGAATGTGAATGTGAATGTGAATGTGAATGTGAATGTGAATGTGAATGTGAATGTGAATGTGAATGTGAATGTGAATGTGAATGTGAATGTGAATGTGAATGTGAATGTGAATGTGAATGTGAATGTGAATGTGAATGTGAATGTGAATGTGAATGTGAATGTGAATGTGAATGTGAATGTGAATGTGAATGTGAATGTGAATGTGAATGTGAATGTGAATGTGAATGTGAATGTGAATGTGAATGTGAATGTGAATGTGAATGTGAATGTGAATGTGAATGTGAATGTGAATGTGAATGTGAATGTGAATGTGAATGTGAATGTGAATGTGAATGTGAATGTGAATGTGATTGTGATTGTGATTGTGATTGTGAATGTCAATGTCAATGTCAATGTCAATGTCAATGTCAATGTCAATGTCAATGTCAATGTCAATGTCAATGTCAATGTCAATGTCAATGTCAATGTCAATGTCAATGTCAATGTCAATGTCAATGTCAATGTCAATGTCAATGTCAATGTCAATGTCAATGTCAATGTCAATGTCAATGTCAATGTCAATGTCAATGTCAATGTCAATGTCAATGTGAATGTGAATGTGAATGTGAATGTGAATGTGAATGTGAATGTGAATGTGAATGTGAATGTGAATGTGAATGTGAATGTGAATGTGAATGTGAATGTGAATGTGAATGTGAATGTGAATGTGAATGTGAATGTGAATGTGAATGTGAATGTGAATGTGAATGTGAATGTGAATGTGAATGTGAATGTGAATGTGAATGTGAATGTCAATGTGAATGTCAATGTGAATGTCAATGTCAATGTCAATGTCAATGTCAATGTCAATGTCAATGTCAATGTCAATGTCAATGTCAATGTCAATGTCAATGTCAATGTCAATGTCAATGTCAATGTCAATGTCAATGTCAATGTCAATGTCAATGTCAATGTCAATGTCAATGTCAATGTCAATGTCAATGTCAATGTCAATGTCAATGTCAATGTCAATGTCAATGTCAATGTCAATGTCAATGTCAATGTCAATGTCAATGTCAATGTCAATGTCAATGTCAATGTCAATGTCAATGTCAATGTCAATGTCGATGTCGATGTCGATGTCGATGTCGATGTCGATGTCGATGTCGATGTCGATGTCGATGTCGATGTCAATGTCGATGTCGATGTCAATGTCAATGTCAATGTCAATGTCAATGTCAATGTCAATGTCAATGTCAATGTCAATGTCAATGTCAATGTCAATGTCAATGTCAATGTCAATGTCAATGTCAATGTCAATGTCAATGTCAATGTCAATGTCAATGTCAATGTCAATGTCAATGTCAATGTCAATGTCAATGTCAATGTCAATGTCAATGTCAATGTCAATGTCAATGTCAATGTCAATGTCAATGTCAATGTCAATGTCAATGTCAATGTCAATGTCAATGTCAATGTCAATGTCAATGTCAATGTCAATGTCAATGTCAATGTCAATGTCAATGTCAATGTCAATGTCATTGTCAATGTCAATGTCAATGTCAATGTCAATGTCAATGTCAATGTCAATGTCAATGTCAATGTCAATGTCAATGTCAATGTCAATGTCAATGTCAATGTCAATGTCAATGTCAATGTCAATGTCAATGTCAATGTCAATGTCAATGTCAATGTCAATGTCAATGTCAATGTAAATGTCAATGTCAATGTCAATGTCAATGTCAATGTCAATGTCAATGCCAATGCCAATGCCAATGCCAATGCCAATGCCAATGTCAATGTCAATGTCAATGCCAATGCCAATGCCAATGCCAATGCCAATGCCAATGCCAATGCCAATGCCAATGCCAATGCCAATGCCAATGCCAATGTCAATGTCAATGTCAATGTCAATGTCAATGTCAATGTCAATGTCAATGTCAATGTCAATGTCAATGTCAATGTCAATGTCAATGTCAATGTCAATGTCAATGTCAATGTCAATGTCAATGTCAATGTCAATGTCAATGTCAATGTGAATGTGAATGTGAATGTGAATGTGAATGTGAATGTGAATGTGAATGTGAATGTGAATGTCAATGTGAATGTCAATGTCAATGTCAATGTCAATGTCAATGTCAATGTCAATGTCAATGTCAATGTCAATGTCAATGTCAATGTCAATGTCAATGTCAATGTCAATGTCAATGTCAATGTCAATGTCAATGTCAATGTCAATGTCAATGTCAATGTCAATGTCAATGTCAATGTCAATGTCAATGTCAATGTCAATGTCAATGTCAATGTCAATGTCAATGTCAATGTCAATGTCAATGTCAATGTCAATGTCAATGTCAATGTCAATGTCAATGTCAATGTCAATGTCAATGTCAATGTCAATGTCAATGTCAATGTCAATGTCAATGTCAATGTCAATGTCAATGTCAATGTCAATGTCAATGTCAATGTCAATGTCAATGTCAATGCCAATGCCAATGTCAATGTCAATGTCAATGTCAATGTCAATGCCAATGCCAATGCCAATGCCAATGCCAATGCCAATGCCAATGCCAATGCCAATGTCAATGTCAATGTCAATGTCAATGTCAATGTCAATGTCAATGTCAATGCCAATGCCAATGTCAATGTCAATGTCAATGTCAATGTCAATGCCAATGCCAATGCCAATGCCAATGCCAATGCCAATGCCAATGCCAATGCCAATGCCAATGCCAATGCCAATGTCAATGTCAATGTCAATGTCAATGTCAATGTCAATGTCAATGTCAATGTCAATGTCAATGTCAATGTCAATGTCAATGTCAATGTCAATGTCAATGTCAATGTCAATGTCAATGTCAATGTCAATGTCAATGTCAATGTCAATGTCAATGTCAATGTCAATGTCAATGTCAATGTCAATGTCAATGTCAATGTCAATGTCAATGTCAATGTCAATGTCAATGTCAATGCCAATGCCAATGCCAATGCCAATGTCAATGTCAATGTCAATGTCAATATCAATGCCAATGCCAATGCCAATGCCAATGCCAATGCCAATGCCAATGCCAATGCCAATGTCAATGTCAATGTCAATGTCAATGTCAATGTCAATGTCAATGTCAATGTCAATGTCAATGTCAATGTCAATGTCAATGTCAATGTCAATGTCAATGTCAATGTCGATGTCAATGTCAATGTCAATGTCAATGTCAATGTCAATGTCAATGTCAATGTCAATGTCAATGTCAATGTCAATGTCAATGTCAATGTCAATGTCAATGTCAATGTCAATGTCAATGTCAATGTCAATGTCAATGTCAATGTCAATGTCAATGTCAATGTCAATGTCAATGTCAATGTCAATGTCAATGTCAATGTCAATGTCAATGTCAATGTCAAAGTCAATGTCAATGTCAATGTCAATGTCAATGTCAATGTCAATGTCAATGTCAATGTCAATGTCAATGTCAATGTCAATGTGAATGTGAATGTGAATGTGAATGTGAATGTGAATGTGAATGTGAATGTGAATGTGAATGTGAATGTGAATGTGAATGTGAATGTGAATGTGAATGTGAATGTGAATGTGAATGTGAATGTGAATGTGAATGTGAATGTGAATGTGAATGTGAATGTGAATGTGAATGTGAATGTGAATGTGAATGTGAATGTGAATGTGAATGTGAATGTGAATGTGAATGTGAATGTGAATGTGAATGTGAATGTGAATGTGAATGTGAATGTGAATGTGAATGTGAATGTGAATGTGAATGTGAATGTGAATGTGAATGTGAATGTGAATGTGAATGTGAATGTGAATGTGAATGTGAATGTGAATGTGAATGTGAATGTGAATGTGAATGTGAATGTGAATGTGAATGTGAATGTGAATGTGAATGTGAATGTGAATGTGAATGTGAATGTGAATGTGAATGTGAATGTGAATGTGAATGTGAATGTGAATGTGAATGTGAATGTGAATGTGAATGTGAATGTGAATGTGAATGTGAATGTGAATGTGAATGTGAATGTGAATGTGAATGTGAATGTGAATGTGAATGTGAATGTGAATGTGAATGTGAATGTGAATGTGAATGTGAATGTGAATGTGAATGTGAATGTGAATGTGAATGTGAATGTGAATGTGAATGTGAATGTGAATGTGAATGTGAATGTGAATGTGAATGTGAATGTGAATGTGAATGTGAATGTGAATGTGAATGTGAATGTGAATGTGAATGTGAATGTGAATGTGAATGTGCATGTGAATGTGAATGTCAATGTCAATGTCAATGTCAATGTCAATGTCAATGTCAATGTCAATGTCAATGTCAATGTCAATGTCAATGTCAATGTCAATGTCAATGTCAATGTCAATGTCAATGTCAATGTCAATGTCAATGTCAATGTCAATGTCAATGTCAATGTCAATGTCAATGTCAATGTCAATGTCAATGTCAATGTCAATGTCAATGTCAATGTCAATGTCAATGTCAACGTCAACGTCAACGTCAACGTCAACGTCAACGTCAACGTCAACGTCAACGTCAACGTCAACGTCAACGTCAACGTCAACGTCAACGTCAACGTCAACGTCAACGTCAACGTCAACGTCAACGTCATTGTCAATGTCAATGTCAATGTCAATGTCAATGTCAATGTCAATGTCAATGTCAATGTCAATGTCAATGTCAATGTCAATGTCAATGTCAATGTGAATGTGAATGTGAATGTGAATGTGAATGTGAATGTGAATGTGAATGTGAATGTGAATGTGAATGTGAATGTGAATGTGAATGTGAATGTGAATGTGAATGTGAATGTGAATGTGAATGTGAATGTGAATGTGAATTTGAATGTGAATGTCAATGTGAATGTGAATGTGAATGTGAATGTGAATGTGAATGTGAATGTGAATGTGAATGTGAATGTGAATGTGAATGTGAATGTGAATGTGAATGTGAATGTGAATGTGAATGTGAATGTGAATGTGAATGTGAATGTGAATGTGAATGTGAATGTGAATGTGAATGTGAATGTGAATGTGAATGTGAATGTGAATGTGAATGTGAATGTGAATGTGAATGTGAATGTGAATGTGAATGTGAATGTGAATGTGAATGTGAATGTGAATGTGAATGTGAATGTGAATGTGAATGTGAATGTGAATGTCAATGTCAATGTCAATGTGAATGTGAATGTGAATGTGAATGTGAATGTGAATGTGAATGTGAATGTGAATGTGAATGTGAATGTGAATGTGAATGTGAATGTGAATGTGAATGTGAATGTGAATGTGAATGTGAATGTGAATGTGAATGTGAATGTGAATGTGAATGTGAATGTGAATGTGAATGTGAATGTGAATGTGAATGTGAATGTGAATGTGAATGTGAATGTGAATGTGAATGTGAATGTGAATGTCAATGTGAATGTCAATGTCAATGTGAATGTGAATGTGAATGTGAATGTGAATGTCAATGTGAATGTGAATGTGAATGTCAATGTGAATGTGAATGTCAATGTCAATGTCAATGTCAATGTCAATGTCAATGTCAATGTCAACGTCAATGTCAACGTCAATGTCAATGTCAACGTCAAGGTCAATGTCAAGGTCAACGTCAACGTCAACGTCAACGTCAACGTCAACGTCAACGTCAACGTCAACGTCAACGTCAACGTCAACGTCAACGTCAACGTCAACGTCAACGTCAACGTCAACGTCAACGTCAACGTCAACGTCAACGTCAACGTCAACGTCAACGTCAACGTCAACGTCAACGTCAACGTCAACGTCAACGTCAACGTCAACGTCAACGTCAACGTCAACGTCAACGTCAACGTCAACGTCAACGTCAACGTCAACGTCAACGTCAACGTCAACGTCAACGTCAACGTCAACGTCAACGTCAACGTCAACGTCAACGTCAACGTCAACGTCAACGTCAACGTCAACGTCAACGTCAACGTCAACGTCAACGTCAACGTCAACGTCAACGTCAACGTCAACGTCAACGTCAACGTCAACGTCAACGTCAACGTCAACGTCAACGTCAACGTCAACGTCAACGTCAACGTCAACGTCAACGTCAACGTCAACGTCAACGTCAACGTCAACGTCAACGTCAACGTCAACGTCAACGTCAACGTCAACGTCAACGTCAACGTCAACGTCAACGTCAACGTCAACGTCAACGTCAACGTCAACGTCAACGTCAACGTCAACGTCAACGTCAACGTCAACGTCAACGTCAACGTCAACGTCAACGTCAACGTCAACGTCAACGTCAACGTCAACGTCAACGTCAACGTCAACGTCAACGTCAACGTCAACGTCAATGTCAACGTCAACGTCAATGTCAACGTCAACGTCAATGTCAACGTCAACGTCAATGTCAATGTCAATGTCAATGTCAATGTCAATGTCAACGTCAACGTCAACGTCAACGTCAACGTCAACGTCAACGTCAACGTCAACGTCAACGTCAACGTCAATGTCAACGTCAATGTCAATGTCAATGTCAATGTCAATGTCAATGTCAATGTCAATGTCAATGTCAATGTCAATGTCAATGTCAATGTCAATGTCAATGTCAATGTCAATGTCAATGTCAATGTCAATGTCAATGTCAATGTCAATGTCAATGTCAATGTCAATGTCAATGTCAATGTCAATGTCAATGTCAATGCCAATGCCAATGTCAATGTCAATGTCAATGTCAATGTCAATGCCAATGCCAATGCCAATGCCAATGCCAATGCCAATGCCAATGCCAATGCCAATGTCAATGTCAATGTCAATGTCAATGTCAATGTCAATGTCAATGTCAATGTCAATGTCAATGTCAATGTCAATGTCAATGTCAATGTCAATGTCAATGTCAATGTCAATGTCAATGTCAATGTCAATGTCAATGTCAATGTCAATGTCAATGTCAATGTCAATGTCAATGTCAATGTCAATGTCAATGTCAATGTCAATGTCAATGTCAATGTCAATGTCAATGTCAATGTCAATGTCAATGTCAATGTCAATGTCAATGTCAATGTCAATGTCAATGTCAATGTCAATGTCAATGTCAATGTCAATGTCAATGTCAATGTCAATGTCAATGTCAATGTCAATGTCAATGTCAATGTCAATGTCAATGTCAATGTCAATGTCAATGTCAATGTCAATGTCAATGTCAATGTGAATGTGAATGTGAATGTCAATGTGAATGTGAATGTGAATGTGAATGTGAATGTGAATGTGAATGTGAATGTGAATGTGAATGTGAATGTGAATGTGAATGTGAATGTGAATGTGAATGTGAATGTGAATGTGAATGTGAATGTGAATGTGAATGTGAATGTGAATGTGAATGTGAATGTGAATGTGAATGTGAATGTGAATGTGAATGTGAATGTGAATGTGAATGTGAATGTGAATGTGAATGTGAATGTGAATGTGAATGTGAATGTGAATGTGAATGTGAATGTGAATGTGAATGTGAATGTGAATGTGAATGTGAATGTGAATGTGAATGTGAATGTGAATGTGAATGTGAATGTGAATGTGAATGTGAATGTCAATGTCAATGTCAATGTCAATGTCAATGTCAATGTCAATGTCAATGTCAATGTCAATGTCAATGTCAATGTCAATGTCAATGTCAATGTCAATGTCAATGTCAATGTCAATGTCAATGTCAATGTCAATGTCAATGTCAATGTCAATGTCAATGTCAATGTCAATGTCAATGTCAATGTCAATGTCAATGTCAATGTCAATGTCAATGTCAATGTCAATGTCAATGTCAATGTCAATGCCAATGCCAATGTCAATGTCAATGTCAATGTCAATGTCAATGTCAATGTCAATGTCAATGTCAATGTCAATGTCAATGTCAATGTCAATGTCAATGTCAATGTCAATGTCAATGTCAATGTCAATGTCAATGTCAATGTCAATGTCAATGTCAATGTCAATGTCAATGTCAATGTCAATGTCAATGTCAATGTCAA
>CAXARU010000108.1:0-18976 GCA_963971365.1 Lasioglossum villosulum
ATGTCAATGTCAATGTCAATGTCAATGTCAATGTCAATGTCAATGTCAATGTCAATGTCAATGTCAATGTCAATGTCAATGTCAATGTCAATGTCAATGTCAATGTCAATGTCAATGTCAATGTCAATGTCAATGTCAATGTGAATGTGAATGTGAATGTGAATGTGAATGTGAATGTGAATGTGAATGTGAATGTGAATGTGAATGTGAATGTGAATGTGAATGTGAATGTGAATGTGAATGTGAATGTGAATGTGAATGTGAATGTGAATGTGAATGTGAATGTGAATGTGAATGTGAATGTGAATGTGAATGTGAATGTGAATGTGAATGTGAATGTGAATGTGAATGTGAATGTGAATGTGAATGTGAATGTGAATGTGAATGTGAATGTGAATGTGAATGTGAATGTGAATGTGAATGTGAATGTGAATGTGAATGTGAATGTGAATGTGAATGTGAATGTGAATGTGAATGTGAATGTGAATGTGAATGTGAATGTCAATGTGAATGTCAATGTGAATGTGAATGTGAATGTGGATGTGGATGTGGATGTGGATGTGGATGTGGATGTGGATGTGGATGTGGATGTGGATGTGGATGTGGATGTGGATGTGAATGTGAATGTGAATGTGAATGTGAATGTGAATGTGAATGTGAATGTGAATGTGAATGTGAATGTGAATGTGAATGTGAATGTGAATGTGAATGTGAATGTGAATGTGAATGTGAATGTGAATGTGAATGTGAATGTGAATGTGAATGGCAATGGCAATGGCAATGGCAATGGCAATGTCAATGTCAATGTCAATGTCAATGTCAATGTCAATGGCAATGTCAATGTCAATGTCAATGTCAATGTCAATGTCAATGTCAATGTCAATGTCAATGTCAATGTCAATGTCAATGTGAATGTGAATGTGAATGTGAATGTGAATGTGAATGTGAATGTGAATGTGAATGTGAATGTGAATGTGAATGTGAATGTGAATGTGAATGTGAATGTGAATGTGAATGTGAATGTGAATGTGAATGTGAATGTGAATGTGAATGTGAATGTGAATGTGAATGTGAATGTGAATGTGAATGTGGATGTGGATGTGGATGTGAATGTGAATGTGAATGTGAATGTGAATGTGAATGTGAATGTGAATGTGAATGTGAATGTGAATGTGAATGTGAATGTGAATGTGAATGTGAATGTGAATGTGAATGTGAATGTGAATGTGAATGTGAATGTGAATGTGAATGTGAATGTGAATGTGAATGTGAATGTGAATGTGAATGTGAATGTGAATGTGAATGTGAATGTGAATGTGAATGTGAATGTGAATGTGAATGTGAATGTGGATGTGGATGTGAATGTGAATGTGAATGTGAATGTGAATGTGAATGTGAATGTGAATGTGAATGTGAATGTGAATGTGAATGTGAATGTGAATGTGAATGTGAATGTGAATGTGAATGTGAATGTGAATGTGAATGTGAATGTGAATGTGAATGTGAATGTGAATGTGAATGTGAATGTGAATGTGAATGTGAATGTGAATGTGAATGTGAATGTGAATGTGAATGTGAATGTGAATGTGAATGTGAATGTGAATGTGAATGTGAATGTGAATGTGAATGTGAATGTGAATGTGAATGTGAATGTGAATGTGAATGTGAATGTGAATGTGAATGTGAATGTGAATGTGAATGTGAATGTGAATGTGAATGTGAATGTGAATGTGAATGTGAATGTGAATGTGAATGTGAATGTGGATGTGGATGTGGATGTGGATGTGATGTGAATGTGAATGTGAATGTGAATGTGAATGTGAATGTGAATGTGAATGTGAATGTGAATGTGAATGTGAATGTGAATGTGAATGTGAATGTGAATGTGAATGTGAATGTGAATGTGAATGTGAATGTGAATGTGAATGTGAATGTGAATGTGAATGTGAATGTGAATGTGAATGTGAATGTGAATGTGAATGTGAATGTGAATGTGAATGTGAATGTGAATGTGAATGTGAATGTGAATGTGAATGTGAATGTGAATGTGAATGTGAATGTGAATGTGAATGTGAATGTGAATGTGAATGTGAATGTGAATGTGAATGTGAATGTGAATGTGAATGTGAATGTGAATGTGAATGTGAATGTGAATGTGAATGTGAATGTGAATGTGAATGTGAATGTGAATGTGAATGTGAATGTGAATGTGAATGTGAATGTGAATGTGAATGTGAATGTGAATGTGGATGTGGATGTGGATGTGGATGTGAATGTGAATGTGAATGTGAATGTGAATGTGAATGTGAATGTGAATGTGAATGTGAATGTGAATGTGAATGTGAATGTGAATGTGAATGTGAATGTGAATGTGAATGTGAATGTGAATGTGAATGTGAATGTGAATGTGAATGTGAATGTGAATGTGAATGTGAATGTGAATGTGAATGTGAATGTGAATGTGAATGTGAATGTGAATGTGAATGTGAATGTGAATGTGAATGTGAATGTGAATGTGAATGTGAATGTGATGTGGATGTGGATGTGGATGTGGATGTGGATGTGCATGTGAATGTGAATGTGAATGTGAATGTGAATGTGAATGTGAATGTGAATGTGAATGTGAATGTGAATGTGAATGTGAATGTGAATGTGAATGTGAATGTGAATGTGAATGTGAATGTGAATGTGAATGTGAATGTGAATGTGAATGTGAATGTGAATGTGAATGTGAATGTGAATGTGAATGTGAATGTGAATGTGAATGTGAATGTGAATGTGAATGTGAATGTGAATGTGAATGTGAATGTGAATGTGAATGTGAATGTGAATGTGAATGTGAATGTGAATGTGAATGTGAATGTGAATGTGAATGTGAATGTGAATGTGAATGTGAATGTGAATGTGAATGTGAATGTGAATGTGAATGTGAATGTGAATGTGAATGCGAATGCGAATGCGAATGCGAATGCGAATGCGAATGCGAATGCGAATGCGAATGCGAATGCGAATGTGAATGTGAATGTGAATGTGAATGTGAATGTGAATGTGAATGTGAATGTGAATGTGAATGGCAATGGCAATGGCAATGGCAATGGCAATGGCAATGTCAATGTCAATGTCAATGTCAATGTCAATGTGAATGTCAATGTGAATGTGAATGTGAATGTGAATGTGAATGTGAATGTGAATGTGAATGTGAATGTGAATGTGAATGTGAATGTGAATGTGAATGTGAATGTGAATGTGAATGTGAATGTGAATGTGAATGTGAATGTGAATGTGAATGTGAATGTGAATGTGAATGTGAATGTGAATGTGAATGTGAATGTGAATGTGAATGTGAATGTGAATGTGAATGTGAATGTGAATGTGAATGTGAATGTGAATGTGAATGTGAATGTGAATGTGAATGTGGATGTGGATGTGAATGTGAATGTGAATGTGAATGTGAATGTGAATGTGAATGTGAATGTGAATGTGAATGTGAATGTGAATGTGAATGTGAATGTGAATGTGAATGTGAATGTGAATGTGAATGTGAATGTGAATGTGAATGTGAATGTGAATGTGAATGTGAATGTGAATGTGAATGTGAATGTGAATGTGAATGTCAATGTCAATTCAATGTCAATGTCAATGTCAATGTCAATGTCAATGTCAATGTCAATGTCAATGTCAATGTCAATGTCCAATGTCAATGTCAATGTCAATGTCAATGTCAATGTCCATGTCAATGTCAATGTCAATGTCAATGTCACTGTCAATGTCAATGTCAATGTCAATGTCAATGTCAATGTCAATGTCAATGTCATGTCAATGTCAATGTCAATGTCAATGTCAATGTCAATGTCAATGTCAATGTCAATGTCAATGTCAATGTCAATGTCAATGTGAATGTGAATGTGAATGTGAATGTGAATGTGAATGTGAATGTGAATGTGAATGTGAATGTGAATGTGAATGTGAATGTGAATGTGAATGTGAATGTGAATGTGAATGTGAATGTGAATGTGAATGTGAATGTGAATGTGAATGTGAATGTGAATGTGAATGTGAATGTGAATGTGAATGTGAATGTGAATGTGAATGTGAATGTGAATGTGAATGTGAATGTGAATGGCAATGGCAATGGCAATGGCAATGGCAATGTCAATGTCAATGTCAATGTCAATGTCAATGTCAATGTCAATGTCAATGTCAATGTCAATGTCAATGTCAATGTCAATGTCAATGTCAATGTCAATGTGAATGTGAATGTGAATGTGAATGTGAATGTGAATGTGAATGTGAATGTGAATGTGAATGTGAATGTGAATGTGAATGTGAATGTGAATGTGAATGTGAATGTGAATGTGAATGTGAATGTGAATGTGAATGTGAATGTGAATGTGAATGTGAATGTGAATGTGAATGTGAATGTGAATGTGAATGTGAATGTGAATGTGAATGTGAATGTGAATGTGAATGGCAATGGCAATGGCAATGGCAATGGCAATGTCAATGTCAATGTCAATGTGAATGTGAATGTGAATGTGAATGTGAATGTGAATGTGAATGTGAATGTGAATGTGAATGTGAATGTGAATGTGAATGTGAATGTGAATGTGAATGTGAATGTGAATGTGAATGTGAATGTGAATGTGAATGTGAATGTGAATGTGAATGTGAATGTGAATGTGAATGTGAATGTGAATGTGAAGTGAATGTGAATGTGAATGTGAATGTGGATGTGGATGTGGATGTGGATGTGGATGTGGATGTGAATGTGAATGTGAATGTGAATGTGAATGTGAATGTGAATGTGAATGTGAATGTGAATGTGAATGTGAATGTGAATGTGAATGTGAATGTGAATGTGAATGTGAATGTGAATGTGAATGTGAATGTGAATGTGAATGTGAATGTGAATGTGAATGTGAATGTGAATGTGAATGTGAATGTGAATGTGAATGTGAATGTGAATGTGAATGTGAATGTGAATGTGAATGTGAATGTGAATGTGAATGTGAATGTGAATGTGAATGTGAATGTGAATGTGAATGTCAATGTCAATGTCAATGTCAATGTCAATGTCAATGTCAATGTCAATGTCAATGTCAATGTCAATGTCAATGTCAATGTCAATGTCAATGTCAATGTCAATGTCAATGTCAATGTCAATGTCAATGTCAATGTCAATGTCAATGTCAATGTCAATGTCAATGTCAATGTCAATGTCAATGTCAATGTCAATGTCAATGTCAATGTCAATGTCAATGTCAATGTCAATGTCAATGTCAATGTCAATGTCAATGTCAATGTCAATGTCAATGTCAATGTCAATGTCAATGTCAAAGTCAATGTGAATGTGAATGTGAATGTGAATTTGAATGTGAATGTGAATGTGAATGTGAATGTGAATGTGAATGTGAATGTGAATGTGAATGTGAATGTGAATGTGAATGTGAATGTGAATGTGAATGTGAATGTGAATGTGAATGTGAATGTGAATGTGAATGTGAATGTGAATGTGAATGTGAATGTGAATGTGAATGTGAATGTGAATGTGAATGTGAATGTGAATGTGAATGTGAATGTGAATGTGAATGTGAATGTGAATGTGAATGTGAATGTGAATGTGAATGTGAATGTGGATGTGGATGTGAATGTGAATGTGAATGTGAATGTGAATGTGAATGTGAATGTGAATGTGATTGTGAATGTGAATGTGAATGTGAATGTGAATGTGAATGTGAATGTGAATGTGAATGTGAATGTGAATGTGAATGTGAATGTGAATGTGAATGTGAATGTGAATGTGAATGTGAATGTGAATGTGAATGTGAATGTGAATGTGAATGTGAATGTGAATGTGAATGTCAATGTCAATGTCAATGTCAATGTGAATGTGAATGTGAATGTGAATGTGAATGTGAATGTGAATGTGAATGTGAATGTGAATGTGAATGTGAATGTGAATGTGAATGTGAATGTGAATGTGAATGTGAATGTGAATGTGAATGTGAATGTGAATGTGAATGTGAATGTGAATGTGAATGTGAATGTGAATGTGAATGTGAATGTGAATGTGAATGTGAATGGCAATGGCAATGGCAATGGCAATGGCAATGTCAATGTCAATGTCAATGTCAATGTCAATGTCAATGTCAATGTCAATGTCAATGTGAATGTGAATGTGAATGTGAATGTGAATGTGAATGTGAATGTGAATGTGAATGTGAATGTGAATGTGAATGTGAATGTGAATGTGAATGTGAATGTGAATGTGAATGTGAATGTGAATGTGAATGTGAATGTGAATGTGAATGTGAATGTGAATGTGAATGTGAATGTGAATGTGAATGTGAATGTGGATGTGGATGTGGATGTGGATGTGAATGTGAATGTGAATGTGAATGTGAATGTGAATGTGAATGTGAATGTGAATGTGAATGTGAATGTGAATGTGAATGTGAATGTGAATGTGAATGTGAATGTGAATGTGAATGTGAATGTGAATGTGAATGTGAATGTGAATGTGAATGTGAATGTGAATGTGAATGTGAATGTGAATGTGAATGTGAATGTGAATGTGAATGTGAATGTGAATGTGAATGTGAATGTGAATGTGAATGTGAATGTGAATGTGAATGTGAATGTGAATGTGAATGTGAATGTGAATGTGAATGTGAATGTGAATGTGAATGTCAATGTCAATGTCAATGTCAATGTCAATGTCAATGTCAATGTCAATGTCAATGTCAATGTCAATGTCAATGTCAATGTCAATGTCAATGTCAATGTCAATGTCAATGTCAATGTCAATGTCAATGTCAATGTCAATGTCAATGTCAATGTCAATGTCAATGTCAATGTCAATGTCAATGTCAATGTCAATGTCAATGTCAATGTCAATGTCAATGTCAATGTCAATGTCAATGTCAATGTCAATGTCAATGTCAATGTCAATGTCAATGTCAATGTCAATGTCAATGTCAATGTCAATGTCAATGTCAAAGTCAATGTGAATGTCAATGTGAATGTGAATGTGAATGTGAATGTGAATGATGTGAATGTGAATGTGAATGTGAATGTGAATGTGAATGTGAATGTGAATGTGAATGTGAATGTGAATGTGAATGTGAATGTGAATGTGAATGTGAATGTGAATGTGAATGTGAATGTGAATGTGAATGTGAATGTGAATGTGAATGTGAATGTGAATGTGAATGTGAATGTGGATGTGGATGTGGATGTGGATGTGGATGTGGATGTGAATGTGAATGTGAATGTGAATGTGAATGTGAATGTGAATGTGAATGTGAATGTGAATGTGAATGTGAATGTGAATGTGAATGTGAATGTGAATGTGAATGTGAATGTGAATGTGAATGTGAATGTGAATGTGAATGTGAATGTGAATGTGAATGTGAATGTGAATGTGAATGTGAATGTGAATGTGAATGTGAATGTGAATGTGAATGTGAATGTGAATGTGAATGTGAATGTGAATGTGAATGTGAATGTGAATGTGAATGTGAATGTGAATGTGAATGTGAATGTGAATGTGAATGTGAATGTGAATGTGAATGTGAATGTGAATGTGAATGTGAATGTGAATGTGAATGTGAATGTGAATGTGAATGTTAATGTGAATGTGAATGTGAATGTGAATGTGAATGTGAATGTGAATGTGAATGTGAATGTGAATGTGAATGTGAATGTGAATGTGAATGTGAATGTGAATGTGAATGTGAATGTGAATGTGAATGTGAATGTGAATGTGAATGTGAATGTGAATGTGAATGTGAATGTGAATGTGAATGTGAATGTGAATGTGAATGTGAATGTGAATGTGCATGTGGATGTGGATGTGGATGTGGATGTGGATGTGGATGTGAATGTGAATGTGAATGTGAATGTGAATGTGAATGTGAATGTGAATGTGAATGTGAATGTGAATGTGAATGTGAATGTGAATGTGAATGTGAATGTGAATGTGAATGTGAATGTGAATGTGAATGTGAATGTGAATGTGAATGTGAATGTGAATGTGAATGTGAATGTGAATGGCAATGGCAATGGCAATGGCAATGGCAATGGCAATGGCAATGTCAATGTCAATGTCAATGTCAATGTCAATGTCAATGTCAATGTCAATGTCAATGTCAATGTCAATGTCAATGTCAATGTGAATGTGAATGTGAATGTGAATGTGAATGTGAATGTGAATGTGAATGTGAATGTGAATGTGAATGTGAATGTGAATGTGAATGTGAATGTGAATGGAATGTGAATGTGAATGTGAATGTGAATGTGAATGTGAATGTGAATGTGAATGTCAATGTCAATGTCAATGTCAATGTCAATGATGTCAATGTCAATGTCAATGTCAATGTCAATGTCAATGTCAATGTCAATGTCAATGTCAATGTCAATGTCAATGTCAATGTCAATGTCAATGTCAATGTCAATGTCAATGTCAATGTCAATGTCAATGTCAATGTCAATGTCAATGTCAATGTCAATGTCAATGTCAATGTCAATGTCAAAGTCAAAGTCAATGTCAATGTGAATGTGAATGTCAATGTGAATGTGAATGTGAATGTGAATGTGAATGTGAATGTGAATGTGAATGTGAATGTGAATGTGAATGTGAATGTGAATGTGAATGTGAATGTGAATGTGAATGTGAATGTGAATGTGAATGTGAATGTGAATGTGAATGTGAATGTGAATGTGAATGTGAATGTGATGTGAATGTGAATGTGAATGTGAATGTGAATGTGAATGTGAAAGTGAATGTGGATGTGGATGTGGATGTGGATGTGAATGTGAATGTGAATGTGAATGTGAATGTGAATGTGAATGTGAATGTGAATGTGAATGTGAATGTGAATGTGAATGTGAATGTGAATGTGAATGTGAATGTGAATGTGAATGTGAATGTGAATGTGAATGTGAATGTGAATGTGAATGTGAATGTGAATGTGAATGTGAATGTGAATGTGAATGTGAATGTGAATGTGAATGTGAATGTGAATGTGAATGTGAATGTGAATGTGAATGTGAATGTGAATGTGAATGTGAATGTGAATGTGAATATGTGAATGTGAATGTGAATGTGAATGTGAATGTGAATGTGAATGTGAATGTGAATGTGAATGTGAATGTGAATGTGAATGTGAATGTGAATGTGAATGTGAATGTGAATGTGAATGTGAATGTGAATGTGAATGTGAATGTGAATGGCAATGTCAATGTCAATGTCAATGTCAATGTCAATGTCAATGTGAATGTGAATGTGAATGTGAATGTGAATGTGAATGTGAATGTGAATGTGAATGTGAATGTGAATGTGAATGTGAATGTGAATGTGAATGTGAATGTGAATGTGAATGTGAATGTGAATGTGAATGTGAATGTGAATGTGAATGTGAATGTCAATGTCAATGTGAATGTGAATGTGAATGTGAATGTCAATGTGAATGTGAATGTGAATATGAATGTGAATGTGAATGTGAATGTGAATGTGAATGTGAATGTGAATGTGAATGTGAATGTGAATGTGAATGTGAATGTGAATGTGAATGTCAATGTCAATGTCAATGTCAATGTCAATGTCAATGTCAATGTCGATGTGAATGTCGATGTGAATGTCAATGTGAATGTCAATGTCAATGTCAATGTCAATGTCAATGTCAATGTCAATGTCAAAGTCAAAGTCAAAGTCAATGTCAATGTCAATGTCAATGTCAATGTCAATGTCAATGTCAATGTCAATGTCAATGTCAATGTCAATGTCAATGTCAATGTCAATGTCAATGTCAATGTGAATGTGAATGTGAATGTGAATGTGAATGTGAATGTGAATGTGAATGTGAATGTGAATGTGAATGTGAATGTGAATGTGAATGTGAATGTGAATGTGAATGTGAATGTGAATGTGAATGTGAATGTGAATGTGAATGTGAATGTGAATGTGAATGTGAATGTGAATGTGAATGTGAATGTGAATGTGAATGTGAATGTGAATGTGAATGTGAATGTGAATGTGAATGTGAATGTGAATGTGAATGTGAATGTGAATGTGAATGTGAATGTGAATGTGAATGTGAATGTGAATGTGAATGTGAATGTGAATGTGAATGTGAATGTGAATGTGAATGTGAATGTGAATGTGAATGTGAATGTGAATGTGAATGTGAATGTGAATGTGAATGTGAATGTGAATGTGAATGTGAATGTGAATGTGAATGTGAATGTGAATGTGAATGTGAATGTGAATGTGAATGTGAATGTGGATGTGGATGTGGATGTGAATGTGAATGTGAATGTGAATGTGAATGTGAATGTGAATGTGAATGTGAATGTGAATGTGAATGTGAATGTGAATGTGAATGTGAATGTGAATGTGAATGTGAATGTGAATGTGAATGTGAATGTGAATGTGAATGTGAATGTGAATGTGAATGTGAATGTGAATGTGAATGTGAATGTGAATGTGAATGTGAATGTGAATGTGAATGTGAATGTGAATGTGAATGTGAATGTGAATGTGAATGTGAATGTGAATGTCAATGTCAATGTCAATGTCAATGTCAATGTCAATGTCAATGTCAATGTCAATGTCAATGTCAATGTCAATGTCAATGTCAATGTCAATGTCAATGTCAATGTCAATGTCAATGTCAATGTCAATGTCAATGTCAATGTCAATGTCAATGTCAATGTCAATGTCAATGTCAATGTCAATGTCAATGTCAATGTCAATGTCAATGTCAATGTCAATGTCAATGTCAATGTCAATGTCAATGTCAATGTCAATGTCAATGTCAATGTCAATGTCAATGTCAATGTCAATGTGAATGTGAATGTGAATGTGAATGTGAATGTGAATGTGAATGTGAATGTGAATGTGAATGTGAATGTGAATGTGAATGTGAATGTGAATGTGAATGTGAATGTGAATGTGAATGTGAATGTGAATGTGAATGTGAATGTGAATGTGAATGTGAATGTGAATGTGAATGTGAATGTGAATGTGAATGTGAATGTGAATGTGAATGTGAATGTGAATGTGAATGTGAATGTGAATGTGAATGGCAATGGCAATGGCAATGGCAATGGCAATGGCAATGGCAATGTCAATGTCAATGTCAATGTCAATGTCAATGTCAATGTCAATGTCAATGTCAATGTCAATGTCAATGTCAATGTCAATGTCAATGTGAATGTGAATGTGAATGTGAATGTGAATGTGAATGTGAATGTGAATGTGAATGTGAATGTGAATGTGAATGTGAATGGCAATGGCAATGGCAATGGCAATGGCAATGGCAATGGCAATGTCAATGTCAATGTCAATGTCAATGTCAATGTCAATGTCAATGTCAATGTCAATGTCAATGTCAATGTCAATGTCAATGTCAATGTCAATGTCAATGTCAATGTCAATGTCAATGTCAATGTCAATGTCAATGTCAATGTCAATGTCAATGTCAATGTCAATGTCAATGTCAATGTCAATGTCAATGTCAATGTCAATGTCAATGTCAATGTCAATGTCAATGTCAATGTCAATGTCAATGTCAATGTCAATGTCAATGTCAATGTCAATGTCAATGTCAATGTCAATGTCAATGTCAATGTCAATGTCAATGTCAAAGTCAATGTGAATGTCAATGTCAATGTGAATGTGAATGTGAATGTGAATGTGAATGTGAATGTGAATGTGAATGTGAATGTGAATGTGAATGTGAATGTGAATGTGAATGTGAATGTGAATGTGAATGTGAATGTGAATGTGAATGTGAATGTGAATGTGAATGTGAATGTGAATGTGGATGTGGATGTGGATGTGGATGTGAATGTGAATGTGAATGTGAATGTGAATGTGAATGTGAATGTGAATGTGAATGTGAATGTGAATGTGAATGTGAATGTGAATGTGAATGTGAATGTGAATGTGAATGTGAATGTGAATGTGAATGTGAATGTGAATGTGAATGTGAATGTGAATGTGAATGTGAATGTGAATGTGAATGTGAATGTGAATGTGAATGTGAATGTGAATGTGAATGTGAATGTGAATGTGAATGTGAATGTGAATGTGAATGTGAATGTGAATGTGAATGTGAATGTGAATGTGAATGTGAATGTGAATGTGAATGTGAATGTGAATGTGAATGTGAATGTGAATGTGAATGTGAATGTGAATGTGAATGTGAATGTGAATGTGAATGTGAATGTGAATGTGAATGTTAATGTGAATGTTAATGTGAATGTGAATGTGAATGTGAATGTGAATGTGAATGTGAATGTGAATGTGAATGTGAATGTGAATGTGAATGTGAATGTGAATGTGAATGTGAATGTGAATGTGAATGTGAATGTGAATGTGAATGTGAATGTGAATGTGAATGTGAATGTGAATGTGAATGTGAATGTGAATGTGAATGTGAATGTGAATGTGAATGTGAATGTGAATGTGAATGTGAATGTGCATGTGGATGTGGATGTGGATGTGGATGTGGATGTGGATGTGGATGTGAATGTGAATGTGAATGTGAATGTGAATGTGAATGTGAATGTGAATGTGAATGTGAATGTGAATGTGAATGTGAATGTGAATGTGAATGTGAATGTGAATGTGAATGTGAATGTGAATGTGAATGTGAATGTGAATGTGAATGTGAATGTGAATGTGAATGTGAATGTGAATGTGAATGTGAATGTGAATGTGAATGTGAATGTGAATGTGAATGTGAATGTGAATGTGAATGTGAATGTGAATGTGAATGTGAATGTGAATGTGAATGTGAATGTGAATGTGAATGTGAATGTGAATGTGGATGTGGATGTGGATGTGGATGTGGATGTGGATGTGGATGTGGATGTGAATGTGAATGTGAATGTGAATGTGAATGTGAATGTGAATGTGAATGTGAATGTGAATGTGAATGTGAATGTGAATGTGAATGTGAATGTGAATGTGAATGTGAATGTGAATGTGAATGTGAATGTGAATGTGAATGTGAATGTGAATGTGAATGTGAATGTGAATGTGAATGTGAATGTGAATGTGAATGTGAATGTGAATGTGAATGTGAATGTGAATGTGAATGTGAATGTGAATGTGAATGTGAATGTGAATGTGAATGTGAATGTGAATGTGAATGTGAATGTGAATGTGAATGTGAATGTGAATGTGAATGTCAATGTGAATGTCAATGTCAATGTCAATGTCAATGTCAATGTCAATGTCAATGTCAATGTCAATGTCAATGTCAATGTCAATGTCAATGTCAATGTCAATGTCAATGTCAATGTCAATGTCAATGTCAATGTCAATGTCAATGTCAATGTCAATGTCAATGTCAATGTCAATGTCAATGTCAATGTCAATGTCAATGTCAATGTCAATGTCAATGTCAATGTCAATGTCAATGTCAATGTCAATGTCAATGTCAATGTCAATGTCAATGTCAATGTCAATGTCAATGTCAATGTCAATGTCAATGTCAATGTCAATGTCAATGTCAATGTCAATGTCAATGTCAATGTCAATGTCAATGTCAATGTCAATGTCAATGTCAATGTCAATGTCAATGTCAATGTCAATGTCAATGTCAATGTCAATGTCAATGTCAATGTCAATGTCAATGTCAATGTCAATGTCAATGTCAATGTCAATGTCAATGTCAATGTCAATGTCAATGTCAATGTCAAAGTCAATGTGAATGTGAATGTGAATGTGAATGTGAATGTGAATGTGAATGTGAATGTGAATGTGAATGTGAATGTGAATGTGAATGTGAATGTGAATGTGAATGTGAATGTGAATGTGAATGTGAATGTGAATGTGAATGTGAATGTGAATGTGAATGTGAATGTGAATGTGAATGTGAATGTGAATGTGAATGTCAATGTCAATGTCAATGTCAATGTCAATGTCAATGTCAATGTCAATGTCAATGTCAATGTCAATGTCAATGTCAATGTCAATGTCAATGTCAATGTCAATGTCAATGTCAATGTCAATGTCAATGTCAATGTCAATGTCAATGTCAATGTCAATGTCAAAGTCAATGTCAATGTCAATGTCAATGTCAATGTCAATGTCAATGTCAATGTCAATGTCAATGTCAAAGTCAAAGTCAATGTGAATGTCAATGTGAATGTGAATGTGAATGTGAATGTGAATGTGAATGTGAATGTGAATGTGAATGTGAATGTGAATGTGAATGTGAATGTGAATGTGAATGTGAATGTGAATGTGAATGTGAATGTGAATGTGAATGTGAATGTGAATGTGAATGTGAATGTGAATGTGAATGTGAATGTGAATGTGAATGTGAATGTGAATGTGAATGTGGATGTGGATGTGGATGTGGATGTGGATGTGAATGTGAATCTGAATGTGAATGTGAATGTGAATGTGAATGTGAATGTGAATGTGAATGTGAATGTGAATGTGAATGTGAATGTGAATGTGAATGTGAATGTGAATGTGAATGTGAATGTGAATGTGAATGTGAATGTGAATGTGAATGTGAATGTGCATGTGGATGTGGATGTGGATGTGGATGTGGATGTGGATGTGGATGTGAATGTGAATGTGAATGTGAATGTGAATGTGAATGTGAATGTGAATGTGAATGTGAATGTGAATGTGAATGTGAATGTGAATGTGAATGTGAATGTGAATGTGAATGTGAATGTGAATGTGAATGTGAATGTGAATGTGAATGTGAATGTGAATGTGAATGTGAATGTGAATGTGAATGTGAATGTGAATGTGAATGTGAATGTGAATGTGAATGTGAATGTGAATGTGAATGTGAATGTGAATGTGAATGTGAATGTGAATGTGAATGTGAATGTGAATGTGAATGTGAATGTGGATGTGGATGTGGATGTGGATGTGGATGTGGATGTGAATGTGAATGTGAATGTGAATGTGAATGTGAATGTGAATGTGAATGTGAATGTGAATGTGAATGTGAATGTGAATGTGAATGTGAATGTGAATGTGAATGTGATTGTGAATGTGAATGTGAATGTGAATGTGAATGTGAATGTGAATGTGAATGTGAATGTGAATGTGAATGTGAATGTGAATGTGAATGTGAATGTGAATGTCAATGTCAATGTCAATGTCAATGTCAATGTCAATGTCAATGTCAATGTCAATGTCAATGTCAATGTCAATGTCAATGTCAATGTCAATGTCAATGTCAATGTCAATGTCAATGTCAATGTCAATGTCAATGTCAATGTCAATGTCAATGTCAATGTCAATGTCAATGTCAATGTCAATGTCAATGTCAATGTCAATGTCAATGTCAATGTCAATGTCAATGTCAATGTCAATGTCAATGTCAATGTCAAAGTCAAAGTCAATGTGAATGTCAATGTGAATGTCAATGTGAATGTGAATGTGAATGTGAATGTGAATGTGAATGTGAATGTGAATGTGAATGTGAATGTGAATGTGAATGTGAATGTGAATGTGAATGTGAATGTGAATGTGAATGTGAATGTGAATGTGAATGTGAATGTGAATGTGAATGTGAATGTGAATGTGAATGTGAATGTGAATGTGAATGTGAATGTGAATGTGAATGTGAATGTGAATGTGAATGTGAATGTGAATGTGAATGTGAATGTGAATGTGAATGTGAATGTGAATGTGAATGTGAATGTGAATGTGAATGTGAATGTGAATGTGAATGTGAATGTGAATGTGGATGTGGATGTGGATGTGGATGTGGATGTGGATGTGGATGTGGATGTGAATGTGAATGTGAATGTGAATGTGAATGTGAATGTGAATGTGAATGTGAATGTGAATGTGAATGTGAATGTGAATGTGAATGTGAATGTGAATGTGAATGTGAATGTGAATGTGAATGTGAATGTGAATGTGAATGTGAATGTGAATGTGAATGTGAATGTGAATGTGAATGTGAATGTGAATGTGAATGTGAATGTGAATGTGAATGTGAATGTGAATGTGAATGTGAATGTGAATGTGAATGTGAATGTGAATGTGAATGTGAATGTGAATGTGAATGTGAATGTGAATGTGAATGTGAATGTGAATGTGAATGTGAATGTGAATGTGAATGTGAATGTGAATGTGAATGTGAATGTGAATGTGAATGTGAATGTGAATGTGAATGTGAATGTGAATGTGAATGTGAATGTGAATGTGAATGTGAATGTGAATGTCAATGTCAATGTCAATGTCAATGTCAATGTCAATGTCAATGTCAATGTCAATGTCAATGTCAATGTCAATGTCAATGTCAATGTCAATGTCAATGTCAATGTCAATGCCAATGCCAATGCCAATGCCAATGCCAATGCCAATGTCAATGTCAATGTCAATGTCAATGTCAATGTCAATGTCAATGTCAATGTCAATGTCAATGTCAATGTCAATGTCAATGTCAATGTCAATGTCAATGTCAATGTCAATGTCAATGTCAATGTCAATGTCAATGTCAATGTCAATGTCAATGTCAATGTCAATGTCAATGTCAATGTCAATGTCAATGTCAATGTCAATGTCAATGTCAATGTCAATGTCAATGTCAATGTCAATGTCAATGTCAAAGTCAATGTGAATGTCAATGTGAATGTGAATGTGAATGTGAATGTGAATGTGAATGTGAATGTGAATGTGAATGTGAATGTGAATGTGAATGTGAATGTGAATGTGAATGTGAATGTGAATGTGAATGTGAATGTGAATGTGAATGTGAATGTGAATGTGAATGTGAATGTGAATGTGAATGTGAATGTGAATGTGAATGTGAATGTGAATGTGAATGTGAATGTGAATGTGCATGTGGATGTGGATGTGGATGTGGATGTGGATGTGGATGTGAATGTGAATGTGAATGTGAATGTGAATGTGAATGTGAATGTGAATGTGAATGTGAATGTGAATGTGAATGTGAATGTGAATGTGAATGTGAATGTGAATGTGAATGTGAATGTGAATGTGAATGTGAATGTGAATGTGAATGTGAATGTGAATGTGAATGTGAATGTGAATGTGAATGTGAATGTGAATGTGAATGTGAATGTGAATGTGAATGTGAATGTGAATGTGAATGTGAATGTGGATGTGGATGTGGATGTGGATGTGGATGTGGATGTGGATGTGAATGTGAATGTGAATGTGAATGTGAATGTGAATGTGAATGTGAATGTGAATGTGAATGTGAATGTGAATGTGAATGTGAATGTGATTGTGAATGTGAATGTGAATGTGAATGTGAATGTGAATGTGAATGTGAATGTGAATGTGAATGTGAATGTGAATGTCAATGTCAATGTCAATGTCAATGTCAATGTCAATGTCAATGTCAATGTCAATGTCAATGTCAATGTCAATGTCAATGTCAATGTCAATGTCAATGTCAATGTCAATGTCAATGTCAATGTCAATGTCAATGTCAATGTCAATGTCAATGTCAATGTCAATGTCAATGTCAATGTCAATGTCAATGTCAATGTCAATGTCAATGTCAATGTCAATGTCAATGTCAATGTCAATGTCAATGTCAATGTCAATGTCAATGTCAAAGTCAAAGTCAATGTGAATGTCAATGTGAATGTCAATGTGAATGTCAATGTCAATGTGAATGTGAATGTGAATGTGAATGTGAATGTGAATGTGAATGTGAATGTGAATGTGAATGTGAATGTGAATGTGAATGTGAATGTGAATGTGAATGTGAATGTGAATGTGAATGTGAATGTGAATGTGAATGTGAATGTGAATGTGAATGTGAATGTGAATGTGAATGTGAATGTGAATGTGAATGTGAATGTGAATGTGAATGTGAATGTGAATGTGAATGTGAATGTGAATGTGAATGTGAATGTGAATGTGAATGTGAATGTGGATGTGGATGTGGATGTGGATGTGGATGTGGATGTGGATGTGGATGTGAATGTGAATGTGAATGTGAATGTGAATGTGCATGTGGATGTGGATGTGGATGTGGATGTGGATGTGGATGTGAATGTGAATGTGAATGTGAATGTGAATGTGAATGTGAATGTGAATGTGAATGTGAATGTGAATGTGAATGTGAATGTGAATGTGAATGTGAATGTGAATGTGAATGTGAATGTGAATGTGAATGTGAATGTGAATGTGAATGTGAATGTGAATGTGAATGTGAATGTGAATGTGAATGTGAATGTGAATGTGAATGTGAATGTGAATGTGAATGTGAATGTGAATGTGAATGTGAATGTGAATGTGAATGTGAATGTGAATGTGAATGTGAATGTGAATGTGAATGTGAATGTGAATGTGAATGTGAATGTGAATGTGAATGTGAATGTGAATGTGAATGTGAATGTGAATGTGAATGTGAATGTGAATGTGAATGTGAATGTGAATGTGAATGTGAATGTGAATGTGAATGTGAATGTGAATGTGAATGTGAATGTGAATGTGAATGTGAATGTGAATGTGAATGTGGATGTGGATGTGGATGTGGATGTGGATGTGGATGTGGATGTGAATGTGAATGTGAATGTGAATGTGAATGTGAATGTGAATGTGAATGTGAATGTGAATGTGAATGTGAATGTGAATGTGAATGTGAATGTGAATGTGAATGTGAATGTGAATGTGAATGTGAATGTGAATGTGAATGTGAATGTGAATGTGAATGTGAATGTGAATGTGAATGTGAATGTGAATGTGAATGTGAATGTGAATGTGAATGTGAATGTGAATGTGAATGTGAATGTGAATGTGAATGTGAATGTGAATGTGAATGTGAATGTGAATGTGAATGTGAATGTGAATGTGAATGTGAATGTGAATGTGAATGTCAATGTCAATGTCAATGTCAATGTCAATGTCAATGTCAATGTCAATGTCAATGTCAATGTCAATGTCAATGTCAATGTCAATGTCAATGTCAATGTCAATGTCAATGTCAATGTCAATGTCAAT
>CAXARU010000109.1:0-181502 GCA_963971365.1 Lasioglossum villosulum
AGTTCACAGTTCACAGTTCACAGTTCACAGTTCACAGTTCACAGTTCACAGTTCACAGTTCACTGTTCACAAATCGCAGATCACAGTTCACAGTTCACAGTTCACAGTTCACAGTTCACAGTTCACAGTTCACAGTTCACAGTTCACAGTTCACAGTTCACAGTTCACAGTTCACAGTTCACAGTTCACAGTTCACAGTTCACAGTTCACAGTTAACAGTTAACAGTTCACACTTCACACTTCACACTTCACACTTCACAGTTCACAGTTCACAGTTCACAGTTCACAGTTCACAGTTCACAGTTCACAGTTCACAGTTCACAGTTCACAGTTCACAGTTCACAGTTCACAGTTCACAGTTCACAGTTCACAGTTCACAGTTCACAGTTCACAGTTCACAGTTCACAGTTCACAGTTCACAGTTCACAGTTCACAGTTCACAGTTCACAGTTCACAGTTCACAGTTCACAGTTCACAGTTCACAGTTCACAGTTCACAGTTCACAGTTCACAGTTCACAGTTCACAGTTCACAGTTCACAGTTCACAGTTCACAGTTCACAGTTCACAGTTCACAGTTCACAGTTCACAGTTCACAGTTCACAGTTCACAGTTCACAGTTCACAGTTCACAGTTCACAGTTCACAGTTCACAGTTCACAGTTCACAGTTCACAGTTCACAGTTCACAGTTCACAGTTCACAGTTCACAGTTCACAGTTCACAGTTCACAGTTCACAGTTCACAGTTCACAGTTCACAGTTCACAGTTCACAGTTCACAGTTCACAGTTCACAGTTCACAGTTCACAGTTCACAGTTCACAGTTCACAGTTCACAGTTCACAGTTCACAGTTCACAGTTCACAGTTCACAGTTCACAGTTCACAGTTCACAGTTCACAGTTCACAGTTCACAGTTCACAGTTCACAGTTCACAGTTCACAGTTCACAGTTCACAGTTCACAGTTCACAGTTCACAGTTCACAGTTCACAGTTCACAGTTCACAGTTCACAGTTCACAGTTCACAGTTCACAGTTCACAGTTCACAGTTCACAGTTCACAGTTCACAGTTCACAGTTCACAGTTCACAGTTCACAGTTCACAGTTCACAGTTCACAGTTCACAGTTCACAGTTCACAGTTCACAGTTCACAGTTCACAGTTCACAGTTCACAGTTCACAGTTCACAGTTCACAGTTCACAGTTCACAGTTCACAGTTCACAGTTCACAGTTCACAGTTCACAGTTCACAGTTCACAGTTCACAGTTCACAGTTCACAGTTCACAGTTCACAGTTCACAGTTCACAGTTCACAGTTCACAGTTCACAGTTCACAGTTCACAGTTCACAGTTCACAGTTCACAGTTCACAGTTCACAGTTCACAGTTCACAGTTCACAGTTCACAGTTCACAGTTCACAGTTCACAGTTCACAGTTCACAGTTCACAGTTCACACTTCACATTTCACACTTCACAGTTCACAGTTCACAGTGCACCCTTCTTAGTTCACAGCTCACAGTACCCAGTTCACAGTTCACAGTTCACAGTTCACAGTTCACAGTTCACAGTTCACAGTTCACAGTTCACAGTTCACAGTTCACAGTTCACAGTTCACACTTCACAGTTCACAGTTCACAGTTCACAGTTCACAGTTCACAGTTCACAGTTCACAGTTCACAGTTCACAGTTCACAGTTCACAGTTCACAGTTCACAGTTCACAGTTCACAGTTCACAGTTCACAGTTCACAGTTCACAGTTCACAGTTCACAGTTCACAGTTCACAGTTCACTGTTCACAAATCGCAGTTCACAGTTCACAGTTCACAGTTCACAGTTCACAGTTCATAGTTCACAGTTCACAGTTCACAGTTCACAGTTCACAGTTCACAGTTCACAGTTCACACTTCACACTTCACACTTCACAGTTCACAGTTCACAGTGCACCCTTCTTAGTTCACAGCTCACAGTTCCCAGTTCACAGTTCACAGTTCACAGTTCACAGTTCACATTTCACACTTCACAGTCCACAGTTCACAGTTCACAGTGCACCCTTCTTAGTTCACAGCTCACAGTTCCCAGTTCACAGTTAACAGTTCACTGTTCACAAATCGCAGTTCACAGTTCACAGTTCACAGTTCACAGTTCACAGTTCACAGTTCACACTTCACAGTTCACAGTTCACAGTTCACAGTTCACAGTTCACAGTTCACAGTTCACAGTTCACAGTTCACAGTTCACAGTTCACAGTTCACAGTTCACAGTTCACAGTTCACAGTTCACAGTTCACAGTTCACAGTTCACAGTTCACCGTTCACCGTTCACAGTTCACAGTTCACAGTTCACAGTTCACAGTTCACAGTTCACAGTTCACAGTTCACAGTTCACAGTTCACAGTTCACAGTTCACAGTTCACAGTTCACAGTTCACAGTTCACAGTTCACAGTTCACAGTTCACAGTTCACAGTTCACAGTTCACAGTTCACAGTTCACAGTTCACAGTTCACAGTTCACAGTTCACAGTTCACAGTTCACAGTTCACAGTTCACAGTTCCCAGTTCCCAGTTCACAGTTCACAGTTCACAGTTCACAGTTCACAGTTCACAGTTCACAGTTCACAGTTCACAGTTCACAGTTCACAGTTCACAGTTCACAGTTCACAGTTCACAGTTCACAGTTCACAGTTCACAGTTCACAGTTCACAGTTCACAGTTCACAGTTCACAGTTCACAGTTAACAGTTAACAGTTCACAGTTCACACTTCACACTTCACACTTCACACTTCACAGTTCACAGTTCACAGTTCACAGTTCACAGTTCACAGTTCACAGTTCACAGTTCACAGTTCACAGTTCACAGTTCACAGTTCACAGTTCACAGTTCACAGTTCACAGTTCACAGTTCACAGTTCACAGTTCACAGTTCACAGTTCACAGTTCACAGTTCACAGTTCACAGTTCACAGTTCACAGTTCACAGTTCACAGTTCACAGTTCACAGTTCACAGTTCACAGTTCACAGTTCACAGTTCACAGTTCACAGTTCACAGTTCACAGTTCACAGTTCACAGTTCACAGTTCACAGTTCACAGTTCACAGTTCACAGTTCACAGTTCACAGTTCACAGTTCACAGTTCACAGTTCACAGTTCACAGTTCACAGTTCACAGTTCACAGTTCACAGTTCACAGTTCACAGTTCACAGTTCACAGTTCACAGTTCACAGTTCACAGTTCACAGTTCACAGTTCACAGTTCACAGTTCACAGTTCACAGTTCACAGTTCACAGTTCACAGTTCACAGTTCACAGTTCACAGTTCACAGTTCACAGTTCACAGTTCACAGTTCACAGTTCACAGTTCACAGTTCACAGTTCACAGTTCACAGTTCACAGTTCACAGTTCACAGTTCACAGTTCACAGTTCACAGTTCACAGTTCACAGTTCACAGTTCACAGTTCACAGTTCACAGTTCACAGTTCACAGTTCACAGTTCACAGTTCACAGTTCACAGTTCACAGTTCACAGTTCACAGTTCACAGTTCACAGTTCACAGTTCACAGTTCACAGTTCACAGTTCACAGTTCACAGTTCACAGTTCACAGTTCACAGTTCACAGTTCACTGTTCACAAATCGCAGATCACAGTTCACAGTTCACAGTTCACAGTTCACAGTTCACAGTTCACAGTTCACAGTTCACAGTTCACAGTTCACAGTTCACAGTTCACAGTTCACAGTTCACAGTTCACAGTTCACAGTTCACAGTTCACAGTTCACAGTTCACAGTTCACAGTTCACTGTTCACAAATCGCAGATCACAGTTCACAGTTCACAGTTCACAGTTCACAGTTCACAGTTCACAGTTCACAGTTCACAGTTCACAGTTCACAGTTCACAGTTCACAGTTCACAGTTCACAGTTCACAGTTCACAGTTCACAGTTCACAGTTCACAGTTCACAGTTCACAGTTCACAGTTCACAGTTCACAGTTCACAGTTCACACTTCACAGTCCACAGTTCACAGTTCACAGTGCACCCTACTTAGTTCACAGCTCACAGTTCCCAGTTCACAGTTAACAGTTCACAGTTCACAATCCGCCGTTCACAGTTCACAATTTGCAGTGCACACTTCAAAGTTCACAGCTCGCAGTTCACAGTTCACACTTCACAGTTCACAGTTCACAGTTCACAGTTCACAGTTCACAGTTCACAGTTCACAGTTCACAGTTCACAGTTCACAGTTCACAGTTCACAGTTCACAGTTCACAGTTCACAGTTCACAGTTCACAGTTCACAGTTCACAGTTCACAGTTCACAGTTCACAGTTCACAGTTCACAGTTCACCGTTCACAGTTCACAGTTCACAGTTCACAGTTCACAGTTCACAGTTCACAGTTCACAGTTCACAGTTCACAGTTCACAGTTCACAGTTCACAGTTCACAGTTCACAGTTCACAGTTCACAGTTCACAGTTCACAGTTCACAGTTCACAGTTCACAGTTCACAGTTCACAGTTCACAGTTCACAGTTCACAGTTCACAGTTCACAGTTCACAGTTCACAGTTCACAGTTCACAGTTCACAGTTCACAGTTCACAGTTCACAGTTCACAGTTCACAGTTCACAGTTCACAGTTCACAGTTCACAGTTCACAGTTCACAGTTCACAGTTCACAGTTCACAGTTCACAGTTCACAGTTCACAGTTCACAGTTCACAGTTCACAGTTCACAGTTCACAGTTCACAGTTCACAGTTCACAGTTCACAGTTCACAGTTCACAGTTCACAGTTCACAGTTCACAGTTCACAGTTCACAGTTCACAGTTCACAGTTCACAGTTCACAGTTCACAGTTCACAGTTCACAGTTCACAGTTCACAGTTCACAGTTCACTGTTCACAAATCGCAGTTCACAGTTCACAGTTCACAGTTCACAGTTCACAGTTCATAGTTCACAGTTCACAGTTCACAGTTCACAGTTCACAGTTCACAGTTCACAGTTCACACTTCACACTTCACACTTCACAGTTCACAGTTCACAGTGCACCCTTCTTAGTTCACAGCTCACAGTTCCCAGTTCACAGTTCACAGTTCACAGTTCACAGTTCACAGTTCACATTTCACACTTCACAGTCCACAGTTCACAGTTCACAGTGCACCCTTCTTAGTTCACAGCTCACAGTTCCCAGTTCACAGTTAACAGTTCACTGTTCACAAATCGCAGTTCACAGTTCACAGTTCACAGTTCACAGTTCACACTTCACAGTTCACAGTTCACAGTTCACAGTTCACAGTTCACAGTTCACAGTTCACAGTTCACAGTTCACAGTTCACAGTTCACAGTTCACAGTTCACAGTTCACAGTTCACAGTTCACAGTTCACAGTTCACAGTTCACAGTTCACAGTTCACAGTTCACAGTTCACAGTTCACAGTTCACCGTTCACAGTTCACAGTTCACAGTTCACAGTTCACAGTTCACAGTTCACAGTTCACAGTTCACAGTTCACAGTTCACAGTTCACAGTTCACAGTTCACAGTTCACAGTTCACAGTTCACAGTTCACAGTTCACAGTTCACAGTTCACAGTTCACAGTTCACAGTTCACAGTTCACAGTTCACAGTTCACAGTTCACAGTTCACAGTTCACAGTTCACAGTTCACAGTTCACAGTTCACAGTTCACAGTTCACAGTTCACAGTTCACAGTTCACAGTTCACAGTTCACACTTCACACTTCACAGTCCACAGTTCACAGTTCACAGTGCACCCTTCTTAGTTCACAGCTCACAGTTCCCAGTTCACAGTTCACAGTTCACAGTTCACAGTTCACAGTTCACAGTTCACAGTTCACAGTTCACAGTTCACAGTTCACAGTTCACAGTTCACAGTTCACAGTTCACAGTTCACAGTTCACAGTTCACAGTTCACAGTTCACAGTTCACAGTTCACAGTTCACAGTTCACAGTTAACAGTTAACAGTTCACACTTCACACTTCACAGTTCACACTTCACAGTTCACAGTTCACAGTTCACAGTTCACAGTTCACAGTTCACAGTTCACAGTTCACAGTTCACAGTTCACAGTTCACAGTTCACAGTTCACAGTTCACAGTTCACAGTTCACAGTTCACAGTTCACAGTTCACAGTTCACAGTTCACAGTTCACAGTTCACAGTTCACAGTTCACAGTTCACAGTTCACAGTTCACAGTTCACAGTTCACAGTTCACAGTTCACAGTTCACAGTTCACAGTTCACAGTTCACAGTTCACAGTTCACAGTTCACAGTTCACAGTTCACAGTTCACAGTTCACAGTTCACAGTTCACAGTTCACAGTTCACAGTTCACAGTTCACTGTTCACAAATCGCAGATCACAGTTCACAGTTCACAGTTCACAGTTCACAGTTCACAGTTCACAGTTCACAGTTCACAGTTCACAGTTCACAGTTCACAGTTCACAGTTCACAGTTCACAGTTCACAGTTCACAGTTCACAGTTCACTGTTCACAAATCGCAGATCACAGTTCACAGTTCACAGTTCACAGTTCACAGTTCACAGTTCACAGTTCACAGTTCACAGTTCACAGTTCACAGTTCACAGTTCACAGTTCACAGTTCACACTTCACACTTCACAGTCCACAGTTCACAGTTCACAGTGCACCCTTCTTAGTTCACAGCTCACAGTTCCCAGTTCACAGTTCACAGTTCACAGTTCACAGTTCACAGTTCACAGTTCACAGTTCACAGTTCACAGTTCACAGTTCACAGTTCACAGTTCACAGTTCACAGTTCACAGTTCACAGTTCACAGTTCACAGTTCACAGTTCACAGTTCACAGTTCACAGTTCACAGTTCACAGTTAACAGTTAACAGTTCACACTTCACACTTCACAGTTCACACTTCACAGTTCACAGTTCACAGTTCACAGTTCACAGTTCACAGTTCACAGTTCACAGTTCACAGTTCACAGTTCACAGTTCACAGTTCACAGTTCACAGTTCACAGTTCACAGTTCACAGTTCACAGTTCACAGTTCACAGTTCACAGTTCACAGTTCACAGTTCACAGTTCACAGTTCACAGTTCACAGTTCACAGTTCACAGTTCACAGTTCACAGTTCACAGTTCACAGTTCACAGTTCACAGTTCACAGTTCACAGTTCACAGTTCACAGTTCACAGTTCACAGTTCACAGTTCACAGTTCACAGTTCACAGTTCACTGTTCACAAATCGCAGATCACAGTTCACAGTTCACAGTTCACAGTTCACAGTTCACAGTTCACAGTTCACAGTTCACAGTTCACAGTTCACAGTTCACAGTTCACAGTTCACAGTTCACAGTTCACAGTTCACAGTTCACAGTTCACTGTTCACAAATCGCAGATCACAGTTCACAGTTCACAGTTCACAGTTCACAGTTCACAGTTCACAGTTCACAGTTCACAGTTCACAGTTCACAGTTCACAGTTCACAGTTCACAGTTCACAGTTCACAGTTCACAGTTCACAGTTCACAGTTCACAGTTCACAGTTCACAGTTCACAGTTCACAGTTCACAGTTCACAGTTCACACTTCACAGTCCACAGTTCACAGTTCACAGTGCACCCTACTTAGTTCACAGCTCACAGTTCCCAGTTCACAGTTAACAGTTCACAGTTCACAATCCGCCGTTCACAGTTCACAATTTGCAGTGCACACTTCAAAGTTCACAGCTCGCAGTTCACAGTTCACAGTTCACAGTTCACAGTTCACAGTTCACAGTTCACAGTTCACAGTTCACTGTTCACAAATCGCAGTTCACAGTTCACAGTTCACAGTTCACAGTTCACAGTTCACAGTTCACAGTTCACAGTTCACAGTTCACAGTTCACAGTTCACAGTTCACAGTTCACAGTTCACAGTTCACAGTTCACAGTTCACAGTTCACAGTTCACAGTTCACAGTTCACACTTCACACTTCACACTTCACACTTCACACTTCACACTTCACACTTCACACTTCACACTTCACACTTCACACTTCACACTTCACACTTCACACTTCACACTTCACACTTCACACTTCACACTTCACACTTCACACTTCACACTTCACACTTCACACTTCACACTTCACACTTCACACTTCACACTTCACACTTCACACTTCACACTTCACACTTCACACTTCACACTTCACACTTCACACTTCACACTTCACACTTCACACTTCACACTTCACACTTCACACTTCACACTTCACACTTCACACTTCACACTTCACACTTCACACTTCACACTTCACACTTCACACTTCACACTTCACAGTTCACAGTTCACAGTTCACAGTTCACAGTTCACAGTTCACAGTTCACAGTTCACAGTTCACAGTTCACAGTTCACAGTTCACAGTTCACAGTTCACAGTTCACAGTTCACAGTTCACAGTTCACAGTTCACAGTTCACAGTTCACAGTTCACAGTTCACAGTTCACAGTTCACAGTTCACAGTTCACAGTTCACAGTTCACAGTTCACAGTTCACAGTTCACAGTTCACAGTTCACAGTTCACAGTTCACAGTTCACAGTTCACAGTTCACAGTTCACAGTTCACAGTTCACAGTTCACAGTTCACAGTTCACAGTTCACAGTTCACAGTTCACAGTTCACAGTTCACAGTTCACAGTTCACAGTTCACAGTTCACAGTTCACAGTTCACAGTTCACAGTTCACAGTTCACAGTTCACAGTTCACAGTTCACAGTTCACACTTCACACTTCACAGTTCACAGTTCACAGTTCACAGTTCACAGTTCACAGTTCACAGTTCACAGTTCACAGTTCACAGTTCACAGTTCACAGTTCACAGTTCACAGTTCACAGTTCACAGTTCACAGTTCACAGTTCACACTTCACACTTCACACTTCACACTTCACACTTCACACTTCACACTTCACACTTCACACTTCACACTTCACACTTCACACTTCACACTTCACACTTCACACTTCACACTTCACACTTCACACTTCACACTTCACACTTCACACTTCACACTTCACACTTCACACTTCACACTTCACACTTCACACTTCACACTTCACACTTCACACTTCACACTTCACACTTCACACTTCACACTTCACACTTCACACTTCACACTTCACACTTCACACTTCACACTTCACACTTCACACTTCACACTTCACACTTCACACTTCACACTTCACACTTCACACTTCACACTTCACACTTCACACTTCACACTTCACACTTCACACTTCACACTTCACACTTCACACTTCACACTTCACACTTCACAGTTCACAGTTCACAGTTCACAGTTCACAGTTCACAGTTCACAGTTCACAGTTCACAGTTCACAGTTCACAGTTCACAGTTCACAGTTCACAGTTCACAGTTCACAGTTCACAGTTCACAGTTCACAGTTCACAGTTCACAGTTCACAGTTCACAGTTCACAGTTCACAGTTCACAGTTCACAGTTCACAGTTCACAGTTCACAGTTCACAGTTCACAGTTCACAGTTCACAGTTCACAGTTCACAGTTCACAGTTCACAGTTCACAGTTCACAGTTCACAGTTCACAGTTCACAGTTCACAGTTCACAGTTCACAGTTCACAGTTCACAGTTCACAGTTCACAGTTCACAGTTCACAGTTCACAGTTCACAGTTCACAGTTCACAGTTCACAGTTCACAGTTCACAGTTCACAGTTCACAGTTCACAGTTCACAGTTCACAGTTCACAGTTCACAGTTCACAGTTCACAGTTCACAGTTCACAGTTCACAGTTCACAGTTCACAGTTCACAGTTCACAGTTCACAGTTCACAGTTCACAGTTCACAGTTCACAGTTCACAGTTCACAGTTCACAGTTCACAGTTCACAGTTCACAGTTCACAGTTCACAGTTCACAGTTCACAGTTCACAGTTCACAGTTCACAGTTCACAGTTCACAGTTCACAGTTCACAGTTCACAGTTCACAGTTCACAGTTCACAGTTCACAGTTCACAGTTCACAGTTCACAGTTCACAGTTCACAGTTCACAGTTCACAGTTCACAGTTCACAGTTCACAGTTCACAGTTCACAGTTCACAGTTCACAGTTCACAGTTCACAGTTCACAGTTCACAGTTCACAGTTCACAGTTCACAGTTCACAGTTCACAGTTCACAGTTCACAGTTCACAGTTCACAGTTCACAGTTCACAGTTCACAGTTCACAGTTCACAGTTCACAGTTCACACTTCACACTTCACACTTCACAGTTCACAGTTCACAGTGCACCCTTCTTAGTTCACAGCTCACAGTACCCAGTTCACAGTTCACAGTTCACAGTTCACAGTTCACAGTTCACAGTTCACAGTTCACAGTTCACACTTCACAGTTCACAGTTCACAGTTCACAGTTCACAGTTCACAGTTCACAGTTCACAGTTCACAGTTCACAGTTCACAGTTCACAGTTCACAGTTCACAGTTCACAGTTCACAGTTCACAGTTCACAGTTCACAGTTCACAGTTCACAGTTCACAGTTCACAGTTCACTGTTCACAAATCGCAGTTCACAGTTCACACTTCACACTTCACACTTCACAGTTCACAGTTCACAGTGCACCCTTCTTAGTTCACAGCTCACAGTACCCAGTTCACAGTTCACAGTTCACAGTTCACAGTTCACAGTTCACAGTTCACAGTTCACAGTTCACAGTTCACAGTTCACACTTCACAGTTCACAGTTCACAGTTCACAGTTCACAGTTCACAGTTCACAGTTCACAGTTCACAGTTCACAGTTCACAGTTCACAGTTCACAGTTCACAGTTCACAGTTCACAGTTCACAGTTCACAGTTCACAGTTCACAGTTCACAGTTCACAGTTCACAGTTCACAGTTCACTGTTCACAAATCGCAGTTCACAGTTCACAGTTCACAGTTCACAGTTCACAGTTCACAGTTCATAGTTCACAGTTCACAGTTCACAGTTCACAGTTCACAGTTCACAGTTCACAGTTCACAGTTCACAGTTCACAGTGCACCCTTCTTAGTTCACAGTGCACCCTTCTTAGTTCACAGCTCACAGTTCCCAGTTCACAGTTCACAGTTCACAGTTCACAGTTCACAGTTCACATTTCACACTTCACAGTCCACAGTTCACAGTTCACAGTGCACCCTTCTTAGTTCACAGCTCACAGTTCCCAGTTCACAGTTAACAGTTCACTGTTCACAAATCGCAGTTCACAGTTCACAGTTCACAGTTCACAGTTCACAGTTCACAGTTCACAGTTCACAGTTCACACTTCACAGTTCACAGTTCACAGTTCACAGTTCACAGTTCACAGTTCACAGTTCACAGTTCACAGTTCACAGTTCACAGTTCACAGTTCACACTTCACAGTTCACAGTTCACAGTGCACCCTTCTTAGTTCACAGTTCACAGTTCACAGTTCACAGTTCACAGTTCACAGTTCACAGTTCACAGTTCACAGTTCACACTTCACAGTTCACAGTTCACAGTTCACAGTTCACAGTTCACAGTTCACAGTTCACAGTTCACAGTTCACAGTTCACAGTTCACAGTTCACAGTTCACAGTTCACAGTTCACAGTTCACAGTTCACAGTTCACAGTTCACAGTTCACAGTTCACAGTTCACTGTTCACAAATCGCAGTTCACAGTTCACAGTTCACAGTTCACAGTTCACAGTTCATAGTTCACAGTTCACAGTTCACAGTTCACAGTTCACAGTTCACAGTTCACAGTTCACACTTCACACTTCACACTTCACAGTTCACAGTTCACAGTGCACCCTTCTTAGTTCACAGCTCACAGTTCCCAGTTCACAGTTCACAGTTCACAGTTCACAGTTCACAGTTCACAGTTCACATTTCACACTTCACAGTCCACAGTTCACAGTTCACAGTGCACCCTTCTTAGTTCACAGCTCACAGTTCCCAGTTCACAGTTAACAGTTCACTGTTCACAAATCGCAGTTCACAGTTCACAGTTCACAGTTCACAGTTCACAGTTCACACTTCACAGTTCACAGTTCACAGTTCACAGTTCACAGTTCACAGTTCACAGTTCACAGTTCACAGTTCACAGTTCACAGTTCACAGTTCACAGTTCACAGTTCACAGTTCACCGTTCACAGTTCACAGTTCACAGTTCACAGTTCACAGTTCACAGTTCACAGTTCACAGTTCACAGTTCACAGTTCACAGTTCACAGTTCACAGTTCACAGTTCACAGTTCACAGTTCACAGTTCACAGTTCACAGTTCACAGTTCACAGTTCACAGTTCACAGTTCACAGTTCACAGTTCACAGTTCACAGTTCACAGTTCACAGTTCACAGTTCACAGTTCACAGTTCACAGTTCACAGTTCACAGTTCACAGTTCACAGTTCACAGTTCACAGTTCACAGTTCACAGTTCACAGTTCACAGTTCACAGTTCACAGTTCACAGTTCACAGTTCACAGTTCACAGTTCACAGTTCACAGTTCACAGTTCACAGTTCACAGTTCACAGTTCACACTTCACACTTCACAGTCCACAGTTCACAGTTCACAGTGCACCCTTCACAGCTCACAGTTCCCAGTTCACAGTTCACTGTTCACAGTTCACAGTTCACAGTTCACAGTTCACAGTTCACAGTTCACAGTTCACAGTTCACAGTTCACACTTCACAGTCCACAGTTCACAGTTCACAGTGCACCCTTCTTAGTTCACAGCTCACAGTTCCCAGTTCACAGTTAACAGTTCACAGTTCACAATCCGCCGTTCACAGTTCACAATTTGCAGTGCACACTTCACAGTTCACAGTTCACAGTTCACAGTTCACAGTTCACAGTTCACAGTTCACAGTTCACAGTTCACAGTTCACAGTTCACAGTTCACAGTTCACAGTTCACTGTTCACAAATCGCAGTTCACAGTTCACAGTTCACACTTCACAGTTCACAGTTCACAGTTCACAGTTCACAGTTCACAGTTCACAGTTCACAGTTCACAGTTCACAGTTCACAGTTCACAGTTCACAGTTCACAGTTCACAGTTCACAGTTCACAGTTCACAGTTCACAGTTCACAGTTCACAGTTCACAGTTCACAGTTCACAGTTCACAGTTCACAGTTCACAGTTCACAGTTCACAGTTCACAGTTCACAGTTCACAGTTCACTGTTCACAAATCGCAGTTCACAGTTCACAGTTCACACTTCACAGTTCACAGTTCACAGTTCACAGTTCACAGTTCACAGTTCACAGTTCACAGTTCACAGTTCACAGTTCACAGTTCACAGTTCACAGTTCACAGTTCACAGTTCACAGTTCACAGTTCACAGTTCACAGTTCACAGTTCACAGTTCACAGTTCACAGTTCACAGTTCACAGTTCACAGTTCACAGTTCACAGTTCACAGTTCACAGTTCACAGTTCACAGTTCACAGTTCACAGTTCACAGTTCACACTTCACACTTCACAGTCCACAGTTCACAGTTCACAGTGCACCCTTCTTAGTTCACAGCTCACAGTTCCCAGTTCACAGTTCACTGTTCACAGTTCACAGTTCACAGTTCACAGTTCACAGTTCACAGTTCACAGTTCACAGTTCACAGTTCACACTTCACAGTCCACAGTTCACAGTTCACAGTGCACCCTTCTTAGTTCACAGCTCACAGTTCCCAGTTCACAGTTAACAGTTCACAGTTCACAATCCGCCGTTCACAGTTCACAATTTGCAGTGCACACTTCACAGTTCACAGTTCACAGTTCACAGTTCACAGTTCACAGTTCACAGTTCACAGTTCACAGTTCACAGTTCACAGTTCACAGTTCACTGTTCACAAATCGCAGTTCACAGTTCACAGTTCACAGTTCACAGTTCACAGTTCACAGTTCACAGTTCACAGTTCACAGTTCACAGTTCACAGTTCACAGTTCACAGTTCACAGTTCACAGTTCACAGTTCACAGTTCACAGTTCACAGTTCACAGTTCACAGTTCACAGTTCACAGTTCACAGTTCACAGTTCACAGTTCACAGTTCACAGTTCACAGTTCACAGTTCACAGTTCACAGTTCACAGTTCACAGTTCACAGTTCACAGTTCACAGTTCACAGTTCACAGTTCACAGTTCACAGTTCACAGTTCACAGTTCACAGTTCACAGTTCACAGTTCACAGTTCACAGTTCACAGTTCACAGTTCACAGTTCACACTTCACACTTCACACTTCACAGTTCACAGTTCACAGTGCACCCTTCTTAGTTCACAGCTCACAGTACCCAGTTCACAGTTCACAGTTCACAGTTCACAGTTCACAGTTCACAGTTCACAGTTCACAGTTCACAGTTCACAGTTCACACTTCACAGTTCACAGTTCACAGTTCACAGTTCACAGTTCACAGTTCACAGTTCACAGTTCACAGTTCACAGTTCACAGTTCACAGTTCACAGTTCACAGTTCACAGTTCACAGTTCACAGTTCACAGTTCACAGTTCACAGTTCACAGTTCACAGTTCACAGTTCACAGTTCACTGTTCACAAATCGCAGTTCACAGTTCACAGTTCACAGTTCACAGTTCACAGTTCATAGTTCACAGTTCACAGTTCACAGTTCACAGTTCACAGTTCACAGTTCACAGTTCACACTTCACACTTCACACTTCACAGTTCACAGTTCACAGTGCACCCTTCTTAGTTCACAGCTCACAGTTCCCAGTTCACAGTTCACAGTTCACAGTTCACAGTTCACAGTTCACATTTCACACTTCACAGTCCACAGTTCACAGTTCACAGTGCACCCTTCTTAGTTCACAGCTCACAGTTCCCAGTTCACAGTTAACAGTTCACTGTTCACAAATCGCAGTTCACAGTTCACAGTTCACAGTTCACAGTTCACAGTTCACAGTTCACACTTCACAGTTCACAGTTCACAGTTCACAGTTCACAGTTCACAGTTCACAGTTCACAGTTCACAGTTCACAGTTCACAGTTCACAGTTCACAGTTCACACTTCACAGTTCACAGTTCACAGTGCACCCTTCTTAGTTCACAGTTCACAGTTCACAGTTCACAGTTCACAGTTCACAGTTCACAGTTCACAGTTCACAGTTCACAGTTCACAGTTCACAGTTCACAGTTCACACTTCACAGTTCACAGTTCACAGTTCACAGTTCACAGTTCACAGTTCACAGTTCACAGTTCACAGTTCACAGTTCACAGTTCACAGTTCACAGTTCACAGTTCACAGTTCACAGTTCACAGTTCACAGTTCACAGTTCACTGTTCACAAATCGCAGTTCACAGTTCACAGTTCACAGTTCACAGTTCACAGTTCATAGTTCACAGTTCACAGTTCACAGTTCACAGTTCACAGTTCACAGTTCACAGTTCACACTTCACACTTCACACTTCACAGATCACAGTTCACAGTGCACCCTTCTTAGTTCACAGCTCACAGTTCCCAGTTCACAGTTCACAGTTCACAGTTCACAGTTCACATTTCACACTTCACAGTCCACAGTTCACAGTTCACAGTGCACCCTTCTTAGTTCACAGCTCACAGTTCCCAGTTCACAGTTAACAGTTCACTGTTCACAAATCGCAGTTCACAGTTCACAGTTCACAGTTCACAGTTCACAGTTCACAGTTCACACTTCACAGTTCACAGTTCACAGTTCACAGTTCACAGTTCACAGTTCACAGTTCACAGTTCACAGTTCACAGTTCACAGTTCACAGTTCACCGTTCACAGTTCACAGTTCACAGTTCACAGTTCACAGTTCACAGTTCACAGTTCACAGTTCACAGTTCACAGTTCACAGTTCACAGTTCACAGTTCACAGTTCACAGTTCACAGTTCACAGTTCACAGTTCACAGTTCACAGTTCACAGTTCACAGTTCACAGTTCACAGTTCACAGTTCACAGTTCACAGTTCACAGTTCACAGTTCACAGTTCACAGTTCACAGTTCACAGTTCACAGTTCACAGTTCACAGTTCACAGTTCACAGTTCACAGTTCACAGTTCACAGTTCACAGTTCACAGTTCACAGTTCACAGTTCACAGTTCACAGTTCACAGTTCACACTTCACACTTCACAGTCCACAGTTCACAGTTCACAGTGCACCCTTCTTAGTTCACAGCTCACAGTTCCCAGTTCACAGTTCACTGTTCACAGTTCACAGTTCACAGTTCACAGTTCACAGTTCACAGTTCACAGTTCACAGTTCACAGTTCACAGTTCACACTTCACAGTCCACAGTTCACAGTTCACAGTGCACCCTTCTTAGTTCACAGCTCACAGTTCCCAGTTCACAGTTAACAGTTCACAGTTCACAATCCGCCGTTCACAGTTCGTAATTTGCAGTGCACACTTCACAGTTCACAGTTCACAGTTCACAGTTCACAGTTCACAGTTCACAGTTCACAGTTCACAGTTCACAGTTCACAGTTCACAGTTCACAGTTCACAGTTCACAGTTCACAGTTCACAGTTCACAGTTCACAGTTCACTGTTCACAAATCGCAGTTCACAGTTCACAGTTCACACTTCACAGTTCACAGTTCACAGTTCACAGTTCACAGTTCACAGTTCACAGTTCACAGTTCACAGTTCACAGTTCACAGTTCACAGTTCACAGTTCACAGTTCACAGTTCACAGTTCACAGTTCACAGTTCACAGTTCACAGTTCACAGTTCACAGTTCACAGTTCACTGTTCACAAATCGCAGTTCACAGTTCACAGTTCACACTTCACAGTTCACAGTTCACAGTTCACAGTTCACAGTTCACAGTTCACAGTTCACAGTTCACAGTTCACAGTTCACAGTTCACAGTTCACAGTTCACAGTTCACAGTTCACAGTTCACAGTTCACAGTTCACAGTTCACAGTTCACAGTTCACAGTTCACAGTTCACAGTTCACACTTCACACTTCACAGTCCACAGTTCACAGTTCACAGTGCACCCTTCTTAGTTCACAGCTCACAGTTCCCAGTTCACAGTTCACTGTTCACAGTTCACAGTTCACAGTTCACAGTTCACAGTTCACAGTTCACAGTTCACAGTTCACAGTTCACACTTCACAGTCCACAGTTCACAGTTCACAGTGCACCCTTCTTAGTTCACAGCTCACAGTTCCCAGTTCACAGTTAACAGTTCACAGTTCACAATCCGCCGTTCACAGTTCACAATTTGCAGTGCACACTTCACAGTTCACAGTTCACAGTTCACAGTTCACAGTTCACAGTTCACAGTTCACAGTTCACAGTTCACAGTTCACAGTTCACAGTTCACAGTTCACAGTTCACAGTTCACAGTTCACAGTTCACAGTTCACTGTTCACAAATCGCAGTTCACAGTTCACAGTTCACACTTCACAGTTCACAGTTCACAGTTCACAGTTCACAGTTCACAGTTCACAGTTCACAGTTCACAGTTCACAGTTCACAGTTCACAGTTCACAGTGCACCCTTCTTAGTTCACAGCTCACAGTTCCCAGTTCACAGTTAACAGTTCACAGTTCACAATCCGCCGTTCACAGTTCACAATTTGCAGTGCACACTTCAAAGTTCACAGCTCGCAGTTCACAGTTCACAGTTCACAGTTCACAGTTCACAGTTCACAGTTCACAGTTCACAGTTCACAGTTCACAGTTCACAGTTCACAGTTCACAGTTCACAGTTCACAGTTCACAGTTCACAGTTCACAGTTCACAGTTCACCGTTCACAGTTCACAGTTCACAGTTCACAGTTCACAGTTCACAGTTCACAGTTCACAGTTCACAGTTCACAGTTCACAGTTCACAGTTCACAGTTCACAGTGCAACCTTCTTAGTTCACAGCTCACAGTTCCCAGTTCACAGTTCACAGTTCACAGTTCACAGTTCACAGTTCACAGTTCACAGTTCACAGTTCACAGTTCACAGTTCACAGTTCACAGTTCACAGTTCACAGTTCACAGTTCACAGTTCACAGTTCACAGTTCACAGTTCACAGTTCACAGTTCACAGTTCACAGTTCACAGTTCACAGTTCACAGTTCACAGTTCACAGTTCACAGTTCACAGTTCACAGTTCACAGTTCACAGTTCACACTTCACACTTCACACTTCACAGTTCACAGTTCACAGTGCACCCTTCTTAGTTCACAGCTCACAGTACCCAGTTCACAGTTCACAGTTCACAGTTCACAGTTCACAGTTCACAGTTCACAGTTCACAGTTCACACTTCACAGTTCACAGTTCACAGTTCACAGTTCACAGTTCACAGTTCACAGTTCACAGTTCACAGTTCACAGTTCACAGTTCACAGTTCACAGTTCACAGTTCACAGTTCACAGTTCACAGTTCACAGTTCACAGTTCACAGTTCACAGTTCACAGTTCACAGTTCACAGTTCACAGTTCACAGTTCATAGTTCACATTTCACAGTTCACAGTTCACAGTTCACAGTTCACAGTTCACAGTTCACAGTTCACAGTTCACAGTTCACAGTTCACAGTTCACTGTTCACAAATCGCAGTTCACAGTTCACAGTTCACAGTTCACAGTTCATAGTTCACAGTTCACAGTTCACAGTTCACAGTTCACAGTTCACACTTCACACTTCACACTTCACAGTTCACAGTTCACAGTGCACCCTTCTTAGTTCACAGCTCACAGTTCCCAGTTCACAGTTCACAGTTCACAGTTCACAGTTCACAGTTCACATTTCACACTTCACAGTCCACAGTTCACAGTTCACAGTGCACCCTTCTTAGTTCACAGCTCACAGTTCCCAGTTCACAGTTAACAGTTCACTGTTCACAAATCGCAGTTCACAGTTCACAGTTCACAGTTCACAGTTCACAGTTCACACTTCACAGTTCACAGTTCACAGTTCACAGTTCACAGTTCACAGTTCACAGTTCACAGTTCACAGTTCACAGATCACAGTTCACAGTTCACAGTTCACATTTCACAGTTCACAGTTCACAGTTCACAGTTCACCGTTCACAGTTCACAGTTCACAGTTCACAGTTCACAGTTCACAGTTCACAGTTCACAGTTCACAGTTCACAGTTCACAGTTCACAGTTCACAGTTCACAGTTCACAGTTCACAGTTCACAGTTCACAGTTCACAGTTCACAGTTCACAGTTCACAGTTCACAGTTCACAGTTCACAGTTCACAGTTCACAGTTCACAGTTCACAGTTCACAGTTCACAGTTCACAGTTCACAGTTCACAGTTCACAGTTCACAGTTCACAGTTCACACTTCACACTTCACAGTCCACAGTTCACAGTTCACAGTGCACCCTTCTTAGTTCACAGCTCACAGTTCCCAGTTCACAGTTCACTGTTCACAGTTCACAGTTCACAGTTCACAGTTCACAGTTCACAGTTCACAGTTCACAGTTCACAGTTCACACTTCACAGTCCACAGTTCACAGTTCACAGTGCACCCTTCTTAGTTCACAGCTCACAGTTCCCAGTTCACAGTTAACAGTTCACAGTTCACAATCCGCCGTTCACAGTTCACAATTTGCAGTGCACACTTCACAGTTCACAGTTCACAGTTCACAGTTCACAGTTCACAGTTCACAGTTCACAGTTCACAGTTCACAGTTCACAGTTCACAGTTCACAGTTCACAGTTCACAGTTCACAGTTCACAGTTCACAAATCGCAGTTCACAGTTCACAGTTCACACTTCACAGTTCACAGTTCACACTTCACAGTTCACAGTTCACAGTTCACAGTTCACAGTTCACAGTTCACAGTTCACAGTTCACAGTTCACAGTTCACAGTTCACAGTTCACAGTTCACAGTTCACAGTTCACAGTTCACAGTTCACAGTTCACAGTTCACAGTTCACAGTTCACAGTTCACAGTTCACAGTTCACAGTTCACAGTTCACAGTTCACAGTTCACAGTTCACAGTTCACAGTTCACAGTTCACAGTTCACAGTTCACAGTTCACAGTTCACAGTTCACAGTTCACAGTTCACAGTTCACAGTTCACAGTTCACAGTTCACAGTTCACAGTTCACAGTTCACAGTTCACAGTTCACAGTTCACAGTTCACAGTTCACAGTTCACAGTTCACAGTTCACAGTTCACAGTTCACAGTTCACAGTTCACAGTTCACAGTTCACAGTTCACAGTTCACAGTTCACAGTTCACAGTTCACAGTTCACAGTTCACAGTTCACAGTTCACAGTTCACAGTTCACAGTTCACAGTTCACAGTTCACAGTTCACAGTTCACAGTTCACAGTTCACAGTTCACAGTTCACAGTTCACAGTTCACAGTGCACCCTTCTTAGTTCACAGCTCACAGTTCCCAGTTCACAGTTAACAGTTCACAGTTCACAATCCGCCGTTCACAGTTCACAATTTGCAGTGCACACTTCAAAGTTCACAGCTCGCAGTTCACAGTTCACAGTTCACAGTTCACAGTTCACAGTTCACAGTTCACAGTTCACAGTTCACAGTTCACAGTTCACAGTTCACAGTTCACAGTTCACAGTTCACAGTTCACAGTTCACAGTTCACAGTTCACAGTTCACAGTTCACAGTTCACAGTTCACAGTTCACAGTTCACAGTTCACAGTTCACAGTTCACAGTTCACAGTTCACAGTTCACAGTTCACAGTTCACAGTTCACTGTTCACAAATCGCAGTTCACAGTTCACAGTTCACAGTTCACAGTTCACAGTTCACAGTTCACAGTTCACAGTTCACAGTTCACAGTTCACAGTTCACAGTTCACAGTTCACAGTTCACAGTTCACAGTTCACAGTTCACAGTTCACAGTTCACAGTTCACAGTTCACAGTTCACAGTTCACAGTTCACAGTTCACAGTTCACAGTTCACAGTTCACAGTTCACAGTTCACAGTTCACAGTTCACAGTTCACAGTTCACAGTTCACAGTTCACAGTTCACAGTTCACAGTTCACAGTTCACAGTTCACAGTTCACAGTTCACAGTTCACAGTTCACAGTTCACAGTTCACAGTTCACAGTTCACAGTTCACAGTTCACAGTTCACAGTTCACAGTTCACAGTTCACAGTTCACAGTTCACAGTTCACAGTTCACAGTTCACAGTTCACAGTTCACAGTTCACAGTTCACTGTTCACAAATCGCAGTTCACAGTTCACAGTTCACAGTTCACAGTTCATAGTTCACAGTTCACAGTTCACAGTTCACAGTTCACAGTTCACACTTCACACTTCACACTTCACAGTTCACAGTTCACAGTGCACCCTTCTTAGTTCACAGCTCACAGTTCCCAGTTCACAGTTCACAGTTCACAGTTCACAGTTCACAGTTCACATTTCACACTTCACAGTCCACAGTTCACAGTTCACAGTGCACCCTTCTTAGTTCACAGCTCACAGTTCCCAGTTCACAGTTAACAGTTCACTGTTCACAAATCGCAGTTCACAGTTCACAGTTCACAGTTCACAGTTCACAGTTCACACTTCACAGTTCACAGTTCACAGTTCACAGTTCACAGTTCACAGTTCACAGTTCACAGTTCACAGTTCACAGATCACAGTTCACAGTTCACAGTTCACAGTTCACAGTTCACAGTTCACAGTTCACAGTTCACAGTTCACCGTTCACAGTTCACAGTTCACAGTTCACAGTTCACAGTTCACAGTTCACAGTTCACAGTTCACAGTTCACAGTTCACAGTTCACAGTTCACAGTTCACAGTTCACAGTTCACAGTTCACAGTTCACAGTTCACAGTTCACAGTTCACAGTTCACAGTTCACAGTTCACAGTTCACAGTTCACAGTTCACAGTTCACAGTTCACAGTTCACAGTTCACAGTTCACAGTTCACAGTTCACAGTTCACAGTTCACACTTCACACTTCACAGTCCACAGTTCACAGTTCACAGTGCACCCTTCTTAGTTCACAGCTCACAGTTCCCAGTTCACAGTTCACTGTTCACAGTTCACAGTTCACAGTTCACAGTTCACAGTTCACAGTTCACAGTTCACAGTTCACAGTTCACACTTCACAGTCCACAGTTCACAGTTCACAGTGCACCCTTCTTAGTTCACAGCTCACAGTTCCCAGTTCACAGTTAACAGTTCACAGTTCACAATCCGCCGTTCACAGTTCACAATTTGCAGTGCACACTTCACAGTTCACAGTTCACAGTTCACAGTTCACAGTTCACAGTTCACAGTTCACAGTTCACAGTTCACAGTTCACAGTTCACAGTTCACAGTTCACAGTTCACAGTTCACAGTTCACAGTTCACAGTTCACTGTTCACAAATCGCAGTTCACAGTTCACAGTTCACACTTCACAGTTCACAGTTCACAGTTCACAGTTCACAGTTCACAGTTCACAGTTCACAGTTCACAGTTCACAGTTCACAGTTCACAGTTCACAGTTCACAGTTCACAGTTCACAGTTCACAGTTCACAGTTCACAGTTCACAGTTCACAGTTCACAGTTCACAGTTCACAGTTCACAGTTCACAGTTCACAGTTCACAGTTCACAGTTCACAGTTCACAGTTCACAGTTCACAGTTCACAGTTCACAGTTCACAGTTCACAGTTCACAGTTCACAGTTCACAGTTCACAGTTCACAGTTCACAGTTCACAGTTCACAGTTCACAGTTCACAGTTCACAGTTCACAGTTCACAGTTCACAGTTCACAGTTCACAGTTCACAGTTCACAGTTCACAGTTCACAGTTCACAGTTCACAGTTCACAGTTCACAGTTCACAGTTCACAGTTCACAGTTCACAGTTCACAGTTCACAGTTCACAGTTCACAGTTCACAGTTCACAGTTCACAGTTCACAGTTCACAGTTCACAGTTCACAGTTCACAGTTCACAGTTCACAGTTCACAGTTCACAGTTCACAGTTCACAGTTCACAGTTCACAGTTCACAGTTCACAGTTCACAGTTCACAGTTCACAGTTCACAGTTCACAGTTCACAGTTCACAGTTCACAGTTCACAGTTCACAGTTCACAGTTCACAGTTCACAGTTCACAGTTCACAGTGCACCCTTCTTAGTTCACAGCTCACAGTTCCCAGTTCACAGTTAACAGTTCACAGTTCACAATCCGCCGTTCACAGTTCACAATTTGCAGTGCACACTTCAAAGTTCACAGCTCGCAGTTCACAGTTCACAGTTCACAGTTCACAGTTCACAGTTCACAGTTCACAGTTCACAGTTCACAGTTCACAGTTCACAGTTCACAGTTCACAGTTCACAGTTCACAGTTCACAGTTCACAGTTCACAGTTCACAGTTCACAGTTCACAGTTCACAGTTCACAGTTCACAGTTCACAGTTCACAGTTCACAGTTCACAGTTCACAGTTCACTGTTCACAAATCGCAGTTCACAGTTCACAGTTCACAGTTCACAGTTCACAGTTCACAGTTCACAGTTCACAGTTCACAGTTCACAGTTCACAGTTCACAGTTCACAGTTCACAGTTCACAGTTCACAGTTCACAGTTCACAGTTCACAGTTCACAGTTCACAGTTCACAGTTCACAGTTCACAGTTCACAGTTCACAGTTCACAGTTCACAGTTCACAGTTCACAGTTCACAGTTCACAGTTCACAGTTCACAGTTCACAGTTCACAGTTCACAGTTCACAGTTCACAGTTCACAGTTCACAGTTCACAGTTCACAGTTCACAGTTCACAGTTCACAGTTCACAGTTCACAGTTCACAGTTCACAGTTCACAGTTCACAGTTCACAGTTCACAGTTCACAGTTCACAGTTCACAGTTCACAGTTCACAGTTCACAGTTCACAGTTCACAGTTCACAGTTCACACTTCACAGTCCACAGTTCACAGTTCACAGTGCACCCTTCTTAGTTCACAGCTCACAGTTCCCAGTTCACAGTTCACTGTTCACAGTTCACAGTTCACAGTTCACAGTTCACAGTTCACAGTTCACAGTTCACAGTTCACAGTTCACACTTCACAGTCCACAGTTCACAGTTCACAGTGCACCCTTCTTAGTTCACAGCTCACAGTTCCCAGTTCACAGTTAACAGTTCACAGTTCACAATCCGCCGTTCACAGTTCACAATTTGCAGTGCACACTTCACAGTTCACAGTTCACAGTTCACAGTTCACAGTTCACAGTTCACAGTTCACAGTTCACAGTTCACAGTTCACAGTTCACAGTTCACAGTTCACAGTTCACAGTTCACAGTTCACAGTTCACTGTTCACAAATCGCAGTTCACAGTTCACAAATCGCAGTTCACAGTTCACAGTTCACACTTCACAGTTCACAGTTCACAGTTCACAGTTCACAGTTCACAGTTCACAGTTCACAGTTCACAGTTCACAGTTCACAGTTCACAGTTCACAGTTCACAGTTCACAGTTCACAGTTCACAGTTCACAGTTCACAGTTCACAGTTCACAGTTCACAGTTCACAGTTCACAGTTCACAGTTCACAGTTCACAGTTCACAGTTCACAGTTCACAGTTCACAGTTCACAGTTCACAGTTCACAGTTCACAGTTCACAGTTCACAGTTCACAGTTCACAGTTCACAGTTCACAGTTCACAGTTCACAGTTCACAGTTCACAGTTCACAGTTCACAGTTCACAGTTCACAGTTCACAGTTCACAGTTCACAGTTCACAGTTCACAGTTCACAGTTCACAGTTCACAGTTCACAGTTCACAGTTCACAGTTCACAGTTCACAGTTCACAGTTCACAGTTCACAGTTCACAGTTCACAGTTCACAGTTCACAGTTCACAGTTCACAGTTCACAGTTCACAGTTCACAGTTCACAGTTCACAGTTCACAGTTCACAGTTCACAGTTCACAGTTCACAGTTCACAGTTCACAGTTCACAGTTCACAGTTCACAGTTCACAGTTCACAGTTCACAGTTCACAGTTCACAGTTCACAGTTCACAGTTCACAGTGCACCCTTCTTAGTTCACAGCTCACAGTTCCCAGTTCACAGTTAACAGTTCACAGTTCACAATCCGCCGTTCACAGTTCACAATTTGCAGTGCACACTTCAAAGTTCACAGCTCGCAGTTCACAGTTCACAGTTCACAGTTCACAGTTCACAGTTCACAGTTCACAGTTCACAGTTCACAGTTCACAGTTCACAGTTCACAGTTCACAGTTCACAGTTCACAGTTCACAGTTCACAGTTCACAGTTCACAGTTCACAGTTCACAGTTCACTGTTCACAAATCGCAGTTCACAGTTCACAGTTCACAGTTCACAGTTCACAGTTCACAGTTCACAGTTCACAGTTCACAGTTCACAGTTCACAGTTCACAGTTCACAGTTCACAGTTCACAGTTCACAGTTCACAGTTCACAGTTCACAGTTCACAGTTCACAGTTCACAGTTCACAGTTCACAGTTCACAGTTCACAGTTCACAGTTCACAGTTCACAGTTCACAGTTCACAGTTCACAGTTCACAGTTCACAGTTCACAGTTCACAGTTCACAGTTCACAGTTCACAGTTCACAGTTCACAGTTCACAGTTCACAGTTCACAGTTCACAGTTCACAGTTCACAGTTCACAGTTCACAGTTCACAGTTCACAGTTCACAGTTCACAGTTCACAGTTCACAGTTCACAGTTCACAGTTCACAGTTCACAGTTCACAGTTCACAGTTCACAGTTCACAGTTCACAGTTCACAGTTCACAGTTCACAGTTCACAGTTCACAGTTCACCGTTCACAGTTCACAGTTCACAGTTCACAGTTCACAGTTCACAGTTCACAGTTCACAGTTCACAGTTCACAGTTCACAGTTCACAGTTCACAGTTCACAGTTCACAGTTCACATTTCACAGTTCACAGTTCACAGTTCACAGTTCACAGTTCACAGTTCACAGTTCACAGTTCACAGTTCACAGTTCACAGTTCACAGTTCACAGTTCACAGTTCACAGTTCACAGTTCACAGTTCACAGTTCACAGTTCACAGTTCACAGTTCACAGTTCACAGTTCACAGTTCACAGTTCACAGTTCACAGTTCACAGTTCACAGTTCACAGTTCACAGTTCACAGTTCACAGTTCACACTTCACAGTCCACAGTTCACAGTTCACAGTGCACCCTTCTTAGTTCACAGCTCACAGTTCCCAGTTCACAGTTAACAGTTCACAGTTCACAATCCGCCGTTCACAGTTCACAATTTGCAGTGCACACTTCAAAGTTCACAGCTCGCAGTTCACAGTTCACAGTTCACAGTTCACAGTTCACAGTTCACAGTTCACAGTTCACAGTTCACAGTTCACAGTTCACAGTTCACAGTTCACAGTTCACAGTTCACAGTTCACAGTTCACAGTTCACAGTTCACAGTTCACTGTTCACAAATCGCAGTTCACAGTTCACAGTTCACAGTTCACAGTTCACAGTTCACAGTTCACAGTTCACAGTTCACAGTTCACAGTTCACAGTTCACAGTTCACAGTTCACAGTTCACAGTTCACAGTTCACAGTTCACAGTTCACAGTTCACAGTTCACAGTTCACAGTTCACAGTTCACAGTTCACAGTTCACAGTTCACACTTCACACTTCACAGTTCACAGTTCACAGTGCACCCTTCTTAGTTCACAGCTCACAGTTCCCAGTTCACAGTTCACAGTTCACAGTTCACAGTTCACAGTTCACAGTTCACAGTTCACAGTTCACACTTCACAGTCCACAGTTCACAGTTCACAGTGCACCCTTCTTAGTTCACAGCTCACAGTTCCCAGTTCACAGTTAACAGTTCACAGTTCACAATCCGCCGTTCACAGTTCACAATTTGCAGTGCACACTTCAAAGTTTACAGTTCACAGTTCACAGTGCACCGTTTTTAGTTTACAGCTCACAGTTCCCAGTTCACAGTTAACAGTTCACAGTTCACAATCCGCCGTTCACAGTTCACACTTCAAAGTTCACAGCTCGCAGTTCATAGTTCACAGTTCACAGTTCACAGTTCACAGTTCACAGTTCACAGTTCACAGTTCACAGTTCACAGTTCACAGTTCACAGTTCACAGTTCACAGTTCACAGTTCACAGTTCACAGTTCACAGTTCACAGTTCACAGTTCACAGTTCACTGTTCACAAATCGCAGATCACAGTTCACAGTTCACAGTTCACAGTTCACAGTTCACAGTTCACAGTTCACAGTTCACAGTTCACAGTTCACAGTTCACAGATCACAGTTCACAGTTCACAGTTCACAGTTCACAGTTCACAGTTCACTGTTCACAAATCGCAGTTCACAGTTCACAGTTCACAGTTCACAGTTCACAGTTCACAGTTCACAGTTCACAGTTCACAGTTCACAGTTCACAGTTCACAGTTCACAGTTCACCGTTCACAGTTCACAGTTCACAGTTCACAGTTCACAGTTCACAGTTCACAGTTCACAGTTCACAGTTCACAGTTCACAGTTCACAGTTCACAGTTCACCCTTCACAGTTCACAGTTCACAGTTCACAGTTCACAGTTCACAGTTCACAGTTCACAGTTCACAGTTCACAGTTCACAGTTCACAGTTCACAGTTCACAGTTCACAGTTCACAGTTCACAGTTCACAGTTCACAGTTCACACTTCACAGTCCACAGTTCACAGTTACAGTGCACCCTTCTTAGTTCACAGCTCACAGTTCCCAGTTCACAGTTAACAGTTCACAGTTCACAGTTCACAGTTCACAGTTCACAGTTCACAGTTCACAGTTCACAGTTCACAGTTCACAGTTCACAGTTCACAGTTCACAGTTCACAGTTCACAGTTCACAGTTCACAGTTCACAGTTCACAGTTCACAGTTCACAGTTCACAGTTCACAGTTCACAGTTCACAGTTCACAGTTCACAGTTCACAGTTCACAGTTCACAGTTCACAGTTCACAGTTCACAGTTCACAGTTCACAGTTCACAGTTCATAGTTCACAGTTCACAGTTCACAGTTCACAGTTCACAGTTCACAGTTCACAGTTCACAGTTCACAGTTCACAGTTCACAGTTCACAGTTCACACTTCACACTTCACAGTTCACAGTTCACAGTGCACCCTTCTTAGTTCACAGCTCACAGTTCACAGTTCACAGTTCACACTTCACACTTCACACTTCACAGTTCACAGTTCACAGTGCACCCTTCTTAGTTCACAGCTCACAGTTCCCAGTTCACAGTTCACAGTTCACAGTTCACAGTTCACAGTTCACAGTTCACAGTTCACAGTTCACAGTTCACAGTTCACAGTTCACACTTCACAGTCCACAGTTCACAGTTCACAGTTCACAGTTCACAGTTCACAGTTCACAGTTCACAGTTCACAGTTCACAGTTCACAGTTCACAGTTCACAGTTCACAGTTCACAGTTCACAGTTCACAGTTCACAGTTCACAGTTCACAGTTCACAGTTCACAGTTCACAGTTCACAGTTCACAGTTCACAGTTCACAGTTCACAGTTCACAGTTCACAGTTCACAGTTCACAGTTCACAGTTCACAGTTCACAGTTCACAGTTCACAGTTCACAGTTCACAGTTCACAGTTCACAGTTCACAGTTCACAGTTCACAGTTCACAGTTCACAGTTCACAGTTCACAGTTCACAGTTCACAGTTCACAGTTCACAGTTCACAGTTCACAGTTCACAGTTCACAGTTCACAGTTCACAGTTCACAGTTCACAGTTCACAGTTCACAGTTCACAGTTCACAGTTCACAGTTCACAGTTCACAGTTCACAGTTCACAGTTCACAGTTCACAGTTCACAGTTCACAGTTCACAGTTCACAGTTCACAGTTCACAGTTCACAGTTCACAGTTCACAGTTCACAGTTCACAGTTCACAGTTCACAGTTCACAGTTCACAGTTCACAGTGCACAGTTCACAGTTCACAGTTCACAGTTCACAGTTCACACTTCACAGTCCACAGTTCACAGTTCACAGTGCACCCTTCTTAGTTCACAGCTCACAGTTCCCAGTTCACAGTTAACAGTTCACAGTTCACAATCCGCCGTTCACAGTTCACAATTTGCAGTGCACACTTCAAAGTTCACAGCTCGCAGTTCACAGTTCACAGTTCACAGTTCACAGTTCACAGTTCACAGTTCACAGTTCACAGTTCACAGTTCACAGTTCACAGTTCACAGTTCACAGTTCACAGTTCACAGTTCACAGTTCACAGTTCACAGTTCACAGTTCACAGTTCACAGTTCACAGTTCACAGTTCACAGTTCACAGTTCACAGTTCACAGTTCACAGTTCACAGTTCACAGTTCGCTGTTCACAAATCGCAGTTCACAGTTCACAGTTCACAGTTCACAGTTCACAGTTCACAGTTCACAGTTCACAGTTCACAGTTCACACTTCACACTTCACACTTCACAGTTCACAGTTCACACTTCACAGTTCACAGTTCACAGTGCACCCTTCTTAGTTCACAGCTCACAGTTCCCAGTTCACAGTTCACAGTTCACAGTTCACAGTTCACAGTTCACAGTTCACACTTCACAGTCCACAGTTCACAGTTCACAGTGCACCCTTCTTAGTTCACAGCTCACAGTTCCCAGTTCACAGTTAACAGTTCACAGTTCACAATCCGCCGTTCACAGTTCACAATTTGCAGTGCACACTTCAAAGTTCACAGTTCACAGTTCACAGTGCACCGTTTTTAGTTCACAGCTCACAGTTCCCAGTTCACAGTTAACAGTTCACAGTTCACAATCCGCCGTTCACAGTTCACAATTTGCAGTGCACACTTCAAAGTTCACAGCTCGCAGTTCATAGTTCACAGTTCACAGTTCACAGTTCACAGTTCACAGTTCACAGTTCACAGTTCACAGTTCACAGTTCACAGTTCACAGTTCACAGTTCACAGTTCACAGTTCACAGTTCACAGTTCACAGTTCACAGTTCACAGTTCACAGTTCACAGTTCACAGTTCACAGTTCACTGTTCACAAATCGCAGATCACAGTTCACAGTTCACAGTTCACAGTTCACAGTTCACAGTTCACAGTTCACAGTTCACAGTTCACAGTTCACAGTTCACAGTTCACAGTTCACAGTTCACAGTTCACAGTTCACAGTTCACAGTTCACAGTTCACAGTTCACAGATCACAGTTCACAGTTCACAGTTCACAGTTCACTGTTCACAAATCGCAGTTCACAGTTCACAGTTCACAGTTCACAGTTCACAGTTCACAGTTCACAGTTCACAGTTCACAGTTCACAGTTCACAGTTCACAGTTCACAGTTCACAGTTCACAGTTCACAGTTCACAGTTCACAGTTCACAGTTCACAGTTCACAGTTCACAGTTCACAGTTCACACTTCACACTTCACAGTCCACAGTCACAGTTCACAGTGCACCCTTCTTAGTTCACAGCTCACAGTTCCCAGTTCACAGTTCACAGTTCACAGTTCACAGTTCACAGTTCACAGTTCACAGTTCACAGTTCACAGTTCACAGTTCACAGTTCACACTTCACAGTCCACAGTTCACAGTTCACAGTGCACCCTACTTAGTTCACAGCTCACAGTTCCCAGTTCACAGTTAACAGTTCACAGTTCACAATCCGCCGTTCACAGTTCACAATTTGCAGTGCACACTTCAAAGTTCACAGCTCGCAGTTCACAGTTCACAGTTCACAGTTCACAGTTCACAGTTCACAGTTCACAGTTCACAGTTCACAGTTCACAGTTCACAGTTCACAGTTCACAGTTCACAGTTCACTGTTCACAGTTCACAGTTCACTGTTCACAAATCGCAGTTCACAGTTCACAGTTCACAGTTCACAGTTCACAGTTCACAGTTCACAGTTCACAGTTCACAGTTCACAGTTCACAGTTCACAGTTCACAGTTCACAGTTCACAGTTCACAGTTCACAGTTCACAGTTCACAGTTCACAGTTCACAGTTCACAGTTCACAGTTCACAGTTCACAGTTCACAGTTCACAGTTCACAGTTCACAGTTCACAGTTCACAGTTCACAGTTCACAGTTCACAGTTCACAGTTCACAGTTCACAGTTCACAGTTCACAGTTCACAGTTCACAGTTCACAGTTCACAGTTCACAGTTCACACTTCACACTTCACACTTCACACTTCACACTTCACACTTCACACTTCACACTTCACACTTCACACTTCACACTTCACACTTCACACTTCACACTTCACAGTTCACAGTTCACAGTTCACAGTTCACAGTTCACAGTTCACAGTTCACAGTTCACAGTTCACACTTCACAGTTCACAGTTCACAGTGCACCCTTCTTAGTTCACAGCTCACAGTTCCCAGTTCACAGTTCACAGTTCACAGTTCACAGTTCACAGTTCACAGTTCACACTTCACAGTCCACAGTTCACAGTTCACAGTGCACCCTTCTTAGTTCACAGCTCACAGTTCCCAGTTCACAGTTAACAGTTCACAGTTCACAATCCGCCGTTCACAGTTCACAATTTGCAGTGCGCACTTCAAAGTTCACAGTTCACAGTTCACAGTGCACCGTTTTTAGTTCACAGCTCACAGTTCCCAGTTCACAGTTAACAGTTCACAGTTCACAATCCGCCGTTCACAGTTCACAATTTGCAGTGCACACTTCAAAGTTCACAGCTCGCAGTTCATAGTTCACAGTTCACAGTTCACAGTTCACAGTTCACAGTTCACAGTTCACAGTTCACAGTTCACAGTTCACAGTTCACAGTTCACAGTTCACAGTTCACAGTTCACAGTTCACAGTTCACAGTTCACAGTTCACAGTTCACAGTTCACAGTTCACTGTTCACAAATCGCAGATCACAGTTCACAGTTCACAGTTCACAGTTCACAGTTCACAGTTCACAGTTCACAGTTCACAGTTCACAGTTCACAGTTCACAGTTCACAGTTCACAGTTCACAGTTCACAGTTCACAGTTCACAGTTCACAGATCACAGTTCACAGTTCACAGTTCACAGTTCACAGTTCACTGTTCACAAATCGCAGTTCACAGTTCACAGTTCACAGTTCACAGTTCACAGTTCACAGTTCACAGTTCACAGTTCACAGTTCACAGTTCACAGTTCACAGTTCACAGTTCACAGTTCACAGTTCACAGTTCACAGTTCACAGTTCACAGTTCACAGTTCACAGTTCACACTTCACACTTCACAGTCCACAGTTCACAGTTCACAGTGCACCCTTCTTAGTTCACAGCTCACAGTTCCCAGTTCACAGTTCACAGTTCACAGTTCACAGTTCACAGTTCACAGTTCACAGTTCACAGTTCACAGTTCACAGTTCACACTTCACAGTCCACAGTTCACAGTTCACAGTGCACCCTACTTAGTTCACAGCTCACAGTTCCCAGTTCACAGTTAACAGTTCACAGTTCACAATCCGCCGTTCACAGTTCACAATTTGCAGTGCACACTTCAAAGTTCACAGCTCGCAGTTCACAGTTCACAGTTCACAGTTCACAGTTCACAGTTCACAGTTCACAGTTCACAGTTCACAGTTCACAGTTCACAGTTCACAGTTCACAGTTCACAGTTCACAGTTCACAGTTCACAGTTCACAGTTCACAGTTCACAGTTCACAGTTCACAGTTCACAGTTCACAGTTCACAGTTCACAGTTCACAGTTCACAGTTCACAGTTCACAGTTCACAGTTCACAGTTCACAGTTCACAGTTCACAGTTCACAGTTCACAGTTCACAGTTCACAGTTCACAGTTCACAGTTCACAGTTCACAGTTCACAGTTCACAGTTCACAGTTCACAGTTCACAGTTCACAGTTCACAGTTCACAGTTCACAGTTCACAGTTCACAGTTCACAGTTCACAGTTCACAGTTCACAGTTCACAGTTCACAGTTCACAGTTCACAGTTCACAGTTCACAGTTCACAGTTCACACTTCACACTTCACACTTCACACTTCACACTTCACACTTCACACTTCACACTTCACACTTCACACTTCACACTTCACACTTCACACTTCACACTTCACACTTCACACTTCACACTTCACACTTCACACTTCACACTTCACACTTCACACTTCACACTTCACACTTCACAGTTCACAGTTCACAGTTCACAGTTCACAGTTCACAGTTCACAGTTCACAGTTCACAGTTCACAGTTCACAGTTCACAGTTCACAGTTCACAGTTCACAGTTCACAGTTCACAGTTCACAGTTCACAGTTCACAGTTCACAGTTCACAGTTCACAGTTCACAGTTCACAGTTCACAGTTCACAGTTCACAGTTCACAGTTCACAGTTCACAGTTCACAGTTCACAGTTCACAGTTCACAGTTCACAGTTCACAGTTCACAGTTCACAGTTCACAGTTCACAGTTCACAGTTCACAGTTCACAGTTCACAGTTCACACTTCACAATTCACAGTTCACAGTTCACAGTGCAACCTTCTTAGTTCACAGCTCACAGTTCCCAGTTCACAGTTCACAGTTCACAGTTCACAGTTCACAGTTCACAGTTCACAGTTCACACTTCACAGTCCACTGTTCACAGTTCACAGTGCACCCTTCTTAGTTCACAGCTCACAGTTCCCAGTTCACAGTTAACAGTTCACAGTTCACAATCCGCCGTTCACAGTTCACAATTTGCAGTGCACACTTCAAAGTTCACAGTTCACAGTTCACAGTGCACCGTTTTTAGTTCACAGCTCACAGTTCCCAGTTCACAGTTAACAGTTCACAGTTCACAATCCGCCGTTCACAGTTCACAATTTGCAGTGCACACTTCAAAGTTCACAGCTCGCAGTTCATAGTTCACAGTTCACTGTTCACAAATCGCAGTTCACAGTTCACAGTTCACAGTTCATAGTTCACAGTTCACAGTTCACAGTTCACAGTTCACAGTTCACAGTTCACAGTTCACAGTTCACAGTTCACAGTTCACAGTTCACAGTTCACAGTTCACAGTTCACAGTTCACAGTTCACAGTTCACAGTTCACAGTTCACAGTTCACAGTTCACAGTTCACAGTTCACAGATCACAGTTCACAGTTCACTGTTCACAAATCGCAGTTCACAGTTCACAGTTCACAGTTCACAGTTCACAGTTCACAGTTCACAGTTCACAGTTCACAGTTCACAGTTCACAGTTCACAGTTCACAGTTCACAGTTCACAGTTCACAGTTCACAGTTCACAGTTCACAGTTCACAGTTCACAGTTCACAGTTCACAGTTCACAGTTCACAGTTCACAGTTCACAGTTCACAGTTCACAGTTCACAGTTCACAGTTCACAGTTCACAGTTCACAGTTCACAGTTCACAGTTCACAGTTCACAGTTCACAGTTCACAGTTCACAGTTCACAGTTCACAGTTCACAGTTCACAGTTCACAGTTCACAGTTCACAGTTCACAGTTCACAGTTCACAGTTCACAGTTCACACTTCACACTTCACAGTTCACAGTGCACCCTTCTTAGTTCACAGCTCACAGTTCCCAGTTCACAGTTCACAGTTCACAGTTCACAGTTCACAGTTCACAGTTCACAGTTCACAGTTCACAGTTCACAGTTCACAGTTCACAGTTCACACTTCACAGTCCACAGTTCACAGTTCACAGTGCACCCTTCTTAGTTCACAGCTCACAGTTCCCAGTTCACAGTTAACAGTTCACAGTTCACAATCCGCCGTTCACAGTTCACAATTTGCAGTGCACACTTCAAAGTTCACAGCTCGCAGTTCACAGTTCACAGTTCACAGTTCACAGTTCACAGTTCACAGTTCACAGTTCACAGTTCACAGTTCACAGTTCACAGTTCACAGTTCACAGTTCACAGTTCACAGTTCACAGTTCACAGTTCACAGTTCACAGTTCACAGTTCACAGTTCACAGTTCACAGTTCACAGTTCACAGTTCACAGTTCACAGTTCACAGTTCACAGTTCACAGTTCACAGTTCACAGTTCACAGTTCACAGTTCACAGTTCACAGTTCACAGTTCACAGTTCACAGTTCACAGTTCACAGTTCACAGTTCACAGTTCACAGTTCACAGTTCACAGTTCACACTTCACACTTCACACTTCACAGTTCACAGTTCACAGTGCACCCTTCTTAGTTCACAGCTCACAGTACCCAGTTCACAGTTCACAGTTCACAGTTCACAGTTCACAGTTCACAGTTCACAGTTCACAGTTCACAGTTCACAGTTCACACTTCACAGTTCACAGTTCACAGTTCACAGTTCACAGTTCACAGTTCACAGTTCACAGTTCACAGTTCACAGTTCACAGTTCACAGTTCACAGTTCACAGTTCACAGTTCACAGTTCACAGTTCACAGTTCACAGTTCACAGTTCACAGTTCACAGTTCACAGTTCACAGTTCACAGTTCACAGTTCACAGTTCACAGTTCACAGTTCACAGTTCACAGTTCACAGTTCACAGTTCACAGTTCACAGTTCACAGTTCACAGTTCACAGTTCACAGTTCACTGTTCACAAATCGCAGTTCACAGTTCACAGTTCACAGTTCACAGTTCACAGTTCATAGTTCACAGTTCACAGTTCACAGTTCACAGTTCACAGTTCACACTTCACACTTCACACTTCACAGTTCACAGTTCACAGTGCACCCTTCTTAGTTCACAGCTCACAGTTCCCAGTTCACAGTTCACAGTTCACAGTTCACAGTTCACAGTTCACATTTCACACTTCACAGTCCACAGTTCACAGTTCACAGTGCACCCTTCTTAGTTCACAGCTCACAGTTCCCAGTTCACAGTTAACAGTTCACTGTTCACAAATCGCAGTTCACAGTTCACAGTTCACAGTTCACAGTTCACAGTTCACACTTCACAGTTCACAGTTCACAGTTCACAGTTCACAGTTCACAGTTCACAGTTCACAGTTCACAGTTCACAGATCACAGTTCACAGTTCACAGTTCACAGTTCACAGTTCACAGTTCACAGTTCACAGTTCACCGTTCACAGTTCACAGTTCACAGTTCACAGTTCACAGTTCACAGTTCACAGTTCACAGTTCACAGTTCACAGTTCACAGTTCACAGTTCACAGTTCACAGTTCACAGTTCACAGTTCACAGTTCACAGTTCACAGTTCACAGTTCACAGTTCACAGTTCACAGTTCACAGTTCACAGTTCACAGTTCACAGTTCACAGTTCACTGTTCACAAATCGCAGTTCACAGTTCACAGTTCACAGTTCACAGTTCACAGTTCATAGTTCACAGTTCACAGTTCACAGTTCACAGTTCACAGTTCACACTTCACACTTCACACTTCACAGTTCACAGTTCACAGTGCACCCTTCTTAGTTCACAGCTCACAGTTCCCAGTTCACAGTTCACAGTTCACAGTTCACAGTTCACAGTTCACATTTCACACTTCACAGTCCACAGTTCACAGTTCACAGTGCACCCTTCTTAGTTCACAGCTCACAGTTCCCAGTTCACAGTTAACAGTTCACTGTTCACAAATCGCAGTTCACAGTTCACAGTTCACAGTTCACAGTTCACACTTCACAGTTCACAGTTCACAGTTCACAGTTCACAGTTCACAGTTCACAGTTCACAGTTCACAGTTCACAGTTCACAGATCACAGTTCACAGTTCACAGTTCACAGTTCACAGTTCACAGTTCACAGTTCACAGTTCACCGTTCACAGTTCACCGTTCACAGTTCACAGTTCACAGTTCACAGTTCACAGTTCACAGTTCACAGTTCACAGTTCACAGTTCACAGTTCACAGTTCACAGTTCACAGTTCACAGTTCACAGTTCACAGTTCACAGTTCACAGTTCACAGTTCACAGTTCACAGTTCACAGTTCACAGTTCACAGTTCACAGTTCACAGTTCACAGTTCACAGTTCACAGTTCACAGTTCACAGTTCACAGTTCACACTTCACACTTCACAGTCCACAGTTCACAGTTCACAGTGCACCCTTCTTAGTTCACAGCTCACAGTTCCCAGTTCACAGTTCACTGTTCACAGTTCACAGTTCACAGTTCACAGTTCACAGTTCACAGTTCACAGTTCACAGTTCACAGTTCACACTTCACAGTCCACAGTTCACAGTTCACAGTGCACCCTTCTTAGTTCACAGCTCACAGTTCCCAGTTCACAGTTAACAGTTCACAGTTCACAATCCGCCGTTCACAGTTCACAATTTGCAGTGCACACTTCACAGTTCACAGTTCACAGTTCACAGTTCACAGTTCACAGTTCACAGTTCACAGTTCACAGTTCACAGTTCACAGTTCACAGTTCACAGTTCACAGTTCACAGTTCACAGTTCACAGTTCACAGTTCACTGTTCACAAATCGCAGTTTACAGTTCACAGTTCACACTTCACAGTTCACAGTTCACAGTTCACAGTTCACAGTTCACAGTTCACAGTTCACAGTTCACAGTTCACAGTTCACAGTTCACAGTTCACAGTTCACAGTTCACAGTTCACAGTTCACAGTTCACAGTTCACAGTTCACAGTTCACAGTTCACAGTTCACAGTTCACAGTTCACAGTTCACAGTTCACAGTTCACAGTTCACAGTTCACAGTTCACAGTTCACAGTTCACAGTTCACAGTTCACAGTTCACAGTTCACAGTTCACAGTTCACAGTTCACAGTTCACAGTTCACAGTTCACAGTTCACAGTTCACAGTTCACAGTTCACAGTTCACAGTTCACAGTTCACAGTTCACAGTTCACAGTTCACAGTTCACAGTTCACAGTTCACAGTTCACAGTTCACAGTGCACCCTTCTTAGTTCACAGCTCACAGTTCCCAGTTCACAGTTAACAGTTCACAGTTCACAATCCGCCGTTCACAGTTCACAATTTGCAGTGCACACTTCAAAGTTCACAGCTCGCAGTTCACAGTTCACAGTTCACAGTTCACAGTTCACAGTTCACAGTTCACAGTTCACAGTTCACAGTTCACAGTTCACAGTTCACAGTTCACAGTTCACAGTTCACAGTTCACAGTTCACAGTTCACAGTTCACAGTTCACAGTTCACAGTTCACAGTTCACAGTTCACAGTTCACAGTTCACAGTTCACAGTTCACTGTTCACAAATCGCAGTTCACAGTTCACAGTTCACAGTTCACAGTTCACAGTTCACAGTTCACAGTTCACAGTTCACAGTTCACAGTTCACAGTTCACAGTTCACAGTTCACAGTTCACAGTTCACAGTTCACAGTTCACAGTTCACAGTTCACAGTTCACAGTTCACAGTTCACAGTTCACAGTTCACAGTTCACAGTTCACAGTTCACAGTTCACAGTTCACAGTTCACAGTTCACAGTTCACAGTTCACAGTTCACAGTTCACAGTTCACAGTTCACAGTTCACAGTTCACAGTTCACCGTTCACAGTTCACAGTTCACAGTTCACAGTTCACAGTTCACAGTTCACAGTTCACAGTTCACAGTTCACAGTTCACAGTTCACAGTTCACAGTTCACAGTTCACAGTTCACAGTTCACAGTTCACAGTTCACAGTTCACAGTTCACAGTTCACAGTTCACAGTTCACAGTTCACAGTTCACAGTTCACAGTTCACAGTTCACAGTTCACAGTTCACAGTTCACAGTTCACAGTACACAGTTCACAGTACACAGTTCACAGTTCACAGTTCACAGTTCACAGTTCACAGTTCACAGTTCACAGTTCACAGTTCACAGTTCACAGTTCACAGTTCACAGTTCACAGTTCACAGTTCACAGTTCACACTTCACAGTCCACAGTTCGCAGTTCACAGTGCTCCCTTCTCAGTTCACAGCTCACAGTTTCCAGTTCACAGTTAACAGTTCACAGTTCACAATCCGCCGTTCACAGTTCACAATTTGCAGTGCACACTTCAAAGTTCACAGTTCACAGTTCACAGTTCACAGTTCACAGTTCACAGTTCACAGTTCACAGTTCACAGTTCACAGTTCACAGTTCACAGTTCACAGTTCACAGTTCACAGTTCACAGTTCACAGTTCACAGTTCACAGTTCACAGTTCACAGTTCACAGTTCACAGTTCACAGTTCACAGTTCACAGTTCACAGTTCACAGTTCACAGTTCACAGTTCACAGTTCACAGTTCACAGTTCACAGTTCACACTTCACACTTCACAGTTCACAGTTCACAGTGCACCCTTCTTAGTTCACAGCTCACAGTTCCCAGTTCACAGTTCACAGTTCACAGTTCACAGTTCACAGTTCACAGTTCACAGTTCACAGTTCACACTTCACAGTCCACAGTTCACAGTTCACAGTGCACCCTTCTTAGTTCACAGCTCACAGTTCCCAGTTCACAGTTAACAGTTCACAGTTCACAATCCGCCGTTCACAGTTCACAATTTGCAGTGCACACTTCAAAGTTTACAGTTCACAGTTCACAGTGCACCGTTTTTAGTTTACAGCTCACAGTTCCCAGTTCACAGTTAACAGTTCACAGTTCACAATCCGCCGTTCACAGTTCACACTTCAAAGTTCACAGCTCGCAGTTCATAGTTCACAGTTCACAGTTCACAGTTCACAGTTCACAGTTCACAGTTCACAGTTCACAGTTCACAGTTCACAGTTCACAGTTCACAGTTCACAGTTCACAGTTCACAGTTCACAGTTCACAGTTCACAGTTCACAGTTCACAGTTCACAGTTCACTGTTCACAAATCGCAGATCACAGTTCACAGTTCACAGTTCACAGTTCACAGTTCACAGTTCACAGTTCACAGTTCACAGTTCACAGTTCACAGTTCACAGATCACAGTTCACAGTTCACAGTTCACAGTTCACAGTTCACAGTTCACTGTTCACAAATCGCAGTTCACAGTTCACAGTTCACAGTTCACAGTTCACAGTTCACAGTTCACAGTTCACAGTTCACAGTTCACAGTTCACAGTTCACAGTTCACAGTTCACAGTTCACCGTTCACAGTTCACAGTTCACAGTTCACAGTTCACAGTTCACAGTTCACAGTTCACAGTTCACAGTTCACAGTTCACAGTTCACAGTTCACAGTTCACAGTTCACCGTTCACAGTTCACAGTTCACAGTTCACAGTTCACAGTTCACAGTTCACAGTTCACAGTTCACAGTTCACAGTTCACAGTTCACAGTTCACAGTTCACAGTTCACAGTTCACAGTTCACACTTCACAGTCCACAGTTCACAGTTACAGTGCACCCTTCTTAGTTCACAGCTCACAGTTCCCAGTTCACAGTTAACAGTTCACAGTTCACAGTTCACAGTTCACAGTTCACAGTTCACAGTTCACAGTTCACAGTTCACAGTTCACAGTTCACAGTTCACAGTTCACAGTTCACAGTTCACAGTTCACAGTTCACAGTTCACAGTTCACAGTTCACAGTTCACAGTTCACAGTTCACAGTTCACAGTTCACAGTTCACAGTTCACAGTTCACAGTTCACAGTTCACAGTTCACAGTTCACAGTTCACAGTTCACAGTTCACAGTTCACAGTTCACAGTTCACAGTTCACAGTTCACAGTTCACAGTTCACAGTTCACACTTCACACTTCACAGTTCACAGTTCACAGTGCACCCTTCTTAGTTCACAGCTCACAGTTCCCAGTTCACAGTTCACAGTTCACAGTTCACAGTTCACAGTTCACAGTTCACAGTTCACAGTTCACAGTTCACACTTCACAGTCCACAGTTCACAGTTCACAGTTCACAGTTCACAGTTCACAGTTCACAGTTCACAGTTCACAGTTCACAGTTCACAGTTCACAGTTCACAGTTCACAGTTCACAGTTCACAGTTCACAGTTCACAGTTCACAGTTCACAGTTCACAGTTCACAGTTCACAGTTCACAGTTCACAGTTCACAGTTCACAGTTCACAGTTCACAGTTCACAGTTCACAGTTCACAGTTCACAGTTCACAGTTCACAGTTCACAGTTCACAGTTCACAGTTCACAGTTCACAGTTCACAGTTCACAGTTCACAGTTCACAGTTCACAGTTCACAGTTCACAGTTCACAGTTCACAGTTCACAGTTCACAGTTCACAGTTCACAGTTCACAGTTCACAGTTCACAGTTCACAGTTCACAGTTCACAGTTCACAGTTCACAGTTCACAGTTCACAGTTCACAGTTCACAGTTCACAGTTCACAGTTCACAGTTCACAGTTCACAGTTCACAGTTCACAGTTCACAGTTCACAGTTCACAGTTCACAGTTCACAGTTCACAGTTCACAGTTCACAGTTCACAGTTCACAGTTCACAGTTCACAGTTCACAGTTCACAGTTCACAGTTCACAGTTCACAGTTCACAGTTCACAGTTCACAGTTCACAGTTCACAGTGCACAGTTCACAGTTCACAGTTCACAGTTCACAGTTCACACTTCACAGTCCACAGTTCACAGTTCACAGTGCACCCTTCTTAGTTCACAGCTCACAGTTCCCAGTTCACAGTTAACAGTTCACAGTTCACAATCCGCCGTTCACAGTTCACAATTTGCAGTGCACACTTCAAAGTTCACAGCTCGCAGTTCACAGTTCACAGTTCACAGTTCACAGTTCACAGTTCACAGTTCACAGTTCACAGTTCACAGTTCACAGTTCACAGTTCACAGTTCACAGTTCACAGTTCACAGTTCACAGTTCACAGTTCACAGTTCACAGTTCACAGTTCACAGTTCACAGTTCACAGTTCACAGTTCACAGTTCACAGTTCACAGTTCACAGTTCACAGTTCACAGTTCGCTGTTCACAAATCGCAGTTCACAGTTCACAGTTCACAGTTCACAGTTCACAGTTCACAGTTCACAGTTCACAGTTCACACTTCACACTTCACACTTCACAGTTCACAGTTCACACTTCACAGTTCACAGTTCACAGTGCACCCTTCTTAGTTCACAGCTCACAGTTCCCAGTTCACAGTTCACAGTTCACAGTTCACAGTTCACAGTTCACAGTTCACACTTCACAGTCCACAGTTCACAGTTCACAGTGCACCCTTCTTAGTTCACAGCTCACAGTTCCCAGTTCACAGTTAACAGTTCACAGTTCACAATCCGCCGTTCACAGTTCACAATTTGCAGTGCACACTTCAAAGTTCACAGTTCACAGTTCACAGTGCACCGTTTTTAGTTCACAGCTCACAGTTCCCAGTTCACAGTTAACAGTTCACAGTTCACAATCCGCCGTTCACAGTTCACAATTTGCAGTGCACACTTCAAAGTTCACAGCTCGCAGTTCATAGTTCACAGTTCACAGTTCACAGTTCACAGTTCACAGTTCACAGTTCACAGTTCACAGTTCACAGTTCACAGTTCACAGTTCACAGTTCACAGTTCACAGTTCACAGTTCACAGTTCACAGTTCACAGTTCACAGTTCACAGTTCACTGTTCACAAATCGCAGATCACAGTTCACAGTTCACAGTTCACAGTTCACAGTTCACAGTTCACAGTTCACAGTTCACAGTTCACAGTTCACAGTTCACAGTTCACAGTTCACAGTTCACAGTTCACAGTTCACAGTTCACAGTTCACAGATCACAGTTCACAGTTCACAGTTCACAGTTCACTGTTCACAAATCGCAGTTCACAGTTCACAGTTCACAGTTCACAGTTCACAGTTCACAGTTCACAGTTCACAGTTCACAGTTCACAGTTCACAGTTCACAGTTCACAGTTCACAGTTCACAGTTCACAGTTCACAGTTCACAGTTCACAGTTCACAGTTCACAGTTCACAGTTCACAGTTCACAGTTCACACTTCACACTTCACAGTCCACAGTTCACAGTTCACAGTGCACCCTTCTTAGTTCACAGCTCACAGTTCCCAGTTCACAGTTCACAGTTCACAGTTCACAGTTCACAGTTCACAGTTCACAGTTCACAGTTCACAGTTCACAGTTCACAGTTCACAGTTCACACTTCACAGTCCACAGTTCACAGTTCACAGTGCACCCTACTTAGTTCACAGCTCACAGTTCCCAGTTCACAGTTAACAGTTCACAGTTCACTATCCGCCGTTCACAGTTCACAATTTGCAGTGCACACTTCAAAGTTCACAGCTCGCAGTTCACAGTTCACAGTTCACAGTTCACAGTTCACAGTTCACAGTTCACAGTTCACAGTTCACAGTTCACAGTTCACAGTTCACAGTTCACAGTTCACTGTTCACAAATCGCAGTTCACAGTTCACAGTTCACAGTTCACAGTTCACAGTTCACAGTTCACAGTTCACAGTTCACAGTTCACAGTTCACAGTTCACAGTTCACAGTTCACAGTTCACAGTTCACAGTTCACAGTTCACAGTTCACAGTTCACAGTTCACAGTTCACAGTTCACAGTTCACAGTTCACAGTTCACAGTTCACAGTTCACAGTTCACAGTTCACAGTTCACAGTTCACAGTTCACAGTTCACAGTTCACAGTTCACAGTTCACAGTTTACAGTTCACAGTTCACAGTTCACAGTTCACAGTTCACAGTTCACAGTTCACACTTCACACTTCACACTTCACACTTCACACTTCACACTTCACACTTCACACTTCACACTTCACACTTCACACTTCACACTTCACACTTCACACTTCACACTTCACACTTCACACTTCACACTTCACACTTCACACTTCACACTTCACAGTTCACAGTTCACAGTTCACAGTTCACAGTTCACAGTTCACAGTTCACACTTCACAGTTCACAGTTCACAGTGCACCCTTCTTAGTTCACAGCTCACAGTTCCCAGTTCACAGTTCACAGTTCACAGTTCACAGTTCACAGTTCACAGTTCACACTTCACAGTCCACAGTTCACAGTTCACAGTGCACCCTTCTTAGTTCACAGCTCACAGTTCCCAGTTCACAGTTAACAGTTCACAGTTCACAATCCGCCGTTCACAGTTCACAATTTGCAGTGCACACTTCAAAGTTCACAGTTCACAGTTCACAGTGCACCGTTTTTAGTTCACAGCTCACAGTTCCCAGTTCACAGTTAACAGTTCACAGTTCACAATCCGCCGTTCACAGTTCACAATTTGCAGTGCACACTTCAAAGTTCACAGCTCGCAGTTCATAGTTCACAGTTCACAGTTCACAGTTCACAGTTCACAGTTCACAGTTCACAGTTCACAGTTCACAGTTCACAGTTCACAGTTCACAGTTCACAGTTCACAGTTCACAGTTCACAGTTCACAGTTCACAGTTCACAGTTCACAGTTCACAGTTCACAGTTCACAGTTCACTGTTCACAAATCGCAGATCACAGTTCACAGTTCACAGTTCACAGTTCACAGTTCACAGTTCACAGTTCACAGTTCACAGTTCACAGTTCACAGTTCACAGTTCACAGTTCACAGTTCACAGTTCACAGTTCACAGTTCACAGTTCACAGATCACAGTTCACAGTTCACAGTTCACAGTTCACTGTTCACAAATCGCAGTTCACAGTTCACAGTTCACAGTTCACAGTTCACAGTTCACAGTTCACAGTTCACAGTTCACAGTTCACAGTTCACAGTTCACAGTTCACAGTTCACAGTTCACAGTTCACAGTTCACAGTTCACAGTTCACAGTTCACAGTTCACAGTTCACACTTCACACTTCACAGTCCACAGTTCACAGTTCACAGTGCACCCTTCTTAGTTCACAGCTCACAGTTCCCAGTTCACAGTTCACAGTTCACAGTTCACAGTTCACAGTTCACAGTTCACAGTTCACAGTTCACAGTTCACAGTTCACAGTTCACAGTTCACAGTTCACACTTCACAGTCCACAGTTCACAGTTCACAGTGCACCCTACTTAGTTCACAGCTCACAGTTCCCAGTTCACAGTTAACAGTTCACAGTTCACAATCCGCCGTTCACAGTTCACAATTTGCAGTGCACACTTCAAAGTTCACAGCTCGCAGTTCACAGTTCACAGTTCACAGTTCACAGTTCACAGTTCACAGTTCACAGTTCACAGTTCACAGTTCACAGTTCACAGTTCACAGTTCACAGTTCACAGTTCACTGTTCACAAATCGCAGTTCACAGTTCACAGTTCACAGTTCACAGTTCACAGTTCACAGTTCACAGTTCACAGTTCACAGTTCACAGTTCACAGTTCACAGTTCACAGTTCACAGTTCACAGTTCACAGTTCACAGTTCACAGTTCACAGTTCACAGTTCACAGTTCACAGTTCACAGTTCACAGTTCACAGTTCACAGTTCACAGTTCACAGTTCACAGTTCACAGTTCACAGTTCACAGTTCACAGTTCACAGTTCACAGTTCACAGTTCACAGTTCACAGTTCACAGTTCACAGTTCACAGTTCACAGTTCACAGTTCACAGTTCACAGTTCACAGTTCACAGTTCACAGTTCACACTTCACACTTCACACTTCACACTTCACACTTCACACTTCACACTTCACACTTCACACTTCACACTTCACACTTCACACTTCACACTTCACACTTCACACTTCACACTTCACACTTCACACTTCACACTTCACACTTCACACTTCACACTTCACAGTTCACAGTTCACAGTTCACAGTTCACAGTTCACAGTTCACAGTTCACAGTTCACAGTTCACAGTTCACAGTTCACAGTTCACAGTTCACAGTTCACAGTTCACAGTTCACAGTTCACAGTTCACAGTTCACAGTTCACAGTTCACAGTTCACAGTTCACAGTTCACAGTTCACAGTTCACAGTTCACAGTTCACAGTTCACAGTTCACAGTTCACAGTTCACAGTTCACAGTTCACAGTTCACAGTTCACAGTTCACAGTTCACAGTTCACAGTTCACAGTTCACAGTTCACAGTTCACAGTTCACAGTTCACAGTTCACAGTTCACAGTTCAAGTTCACAGTTCACAGTTCACAGTTCACAGTTCACAGATCACAGTTCACAGTTCACAGTTCACAGTCACAGTTCACAGTTCACAGTTCACAGTTCACAGTTCACAGTTCACAGTTCACAGTTCACAGTTCACAGTTCACAGTTCACAGTTCACAGTTCACAGTTCACAGTTCACAGTTCACTGTTCACAAATCGCAGTTCACAGTTCACAGTTCACAGTTCACAGTTCACAGTTCACAGTTCACAGTTCACAGTTCACAGTTCACAGTTCACAGTTCACAGTTCACAGTTCACAGTTCACAGTTCACAGTTCACAGTTCACAGTTCACAGTTCACAGTTCACAGTTCACAGTTCACAGTTCACAGTTCACAGTTCACAGTTCACAGTTCACACTTCACACTTCACAATTCACAGTTCACAGTTCACAGTGCAACCTTCTTAGTTCACAGCTCACAGTTCCCAGTTCACAGTTCACAGTTCACAGTTCACAGTTCACAGTTCACAGTTCACAGTTCACACTTCACAGTCCACTGTTCACAGTTCACAGTGCACCCTTCTTAGTTCACCCTTCTTAGTTCACAGCTCACAGTTCCCAGTTCACAGTTAACAGTTCACAGTTCACAATCCGCCGTTCACAGTTCACAATTTGCAGTGCACACTTCACAGTTCACAGTTCACAGTTCACAGTTCACAGTTCACAGTTCACAGTTCACAGTTCACAGTTCACAGTTCACAGTTCACAGTTCACAGTTCACAGTTCACAGTTCACAGTTCACAGTTCACAGTTCACAGTTCACAGTTCACAGTTCACAGTTCACAGTTCACAGTTCACTGTTCACAAATCGCAGTTCACAGTTCACAGTTCACACTTCACAGTTCACAGTTCACAGTTCACAGTTCACAGTTCTCAGTTCACAGTTCACAGTTCACAGTTCACAGTTCACAGTTCACAGTTCACAGTTCACAGTTCACAGTTCACAGTTCACAGTTCACAGTTCACAGTTCACAGTTCACAGTTCACAGTTCACAGTTCACAGTTCACAGTTCACAGTTCACAGTTCACAGTTCACAGTTCACAGTTCACAGTTCTCAGTTCACAGTTCACAGTTCACAGTTCACAGTTCACAGTTCACAGTTCACAGTTCACAGTTCACAGTTCACAGTTCACAGTTCACAGTTCACAGTTCACAGTTCACAGTTCACAGTTCACAGTTCACAGTTCACAGTTCACAGTTCACAGTTCACAGTTCACAGTTCACAGTTCACAGTTCACAGTTCACAGTTCACAGTTCACAGTTCACAGTTCACAGTTCACAGTTCACAGTTCACAGTTCACAGTTCACAGTTCACAGTTCACAGTTCACAGTTCACAGTTCACAGTTCACAGTTCACAGTTCACAGTTCACAGTTCACAGTGCACCCTTCTTAGTTCACAGCTCACAGTTCCCAGTTCACAGTTAACAGTTCACAGTTCACAATCCGCCGTTCAAAGTTCACAATTTGCAGTGCACACTTCAAAGTTCACAGCTCGCAGTTCACAGTTCACAGTTCACAGTTCACAGTTCACAGTTCACAGTTCACAGTTCACAGTTCACAGTTCACAGTTCACAGTTCACAGTTCACAGTTCACAGTTCACAGTTCACAGTTCACAGTTCACAGTTCACAGTTCACAGTTCACAGTTCACAGTTCACTGTTCACAAATCGCAGTTCACAGTTCACAGTTCACAGTTCACAGTTCACAGTTCACAGTTCACAGTTCACAGTTCACAGTTCACAGTTCACAGTTCACAGTTCACAGTTCACAGTTCACAGTTCACAGTTCACAGTTCACAGTTCACAGTTCACAGTTCACAGTTCACAGTTCACAGTTCACAGTTCACAGTTCACAGTTCACAGTTCACAGTTCACAGTTCACAGTTCACAGTTCACAGTTCACAGTTCACAGTTCACAGTTCACAGTTCACAGTTCACAGTTCACAGTTCACAGTTCACAGTTCACAGTTCACAGTTCACAGTTCACAGTTCACAGTTCACAGTTCACAGTTCACAGTTCACAGTTCACCGTTCACAGTTCACCGTTCACAGTTCACCGTTCACAGTTCACCGTTCACAGTTCACAGTTCACAGTTCACAGTTCACAGTTCACAGTTCACAGTTCACAGTTCACAGTTCACAGTTCACAGTTCACAGTTCACAGTTCACACTTCACACTTCACAGTCCACAGTTCACAGTTCACAGTGCACCCTTCTTAGTTCACAGCTCACAGTTCCCAGTTCACAGTTCACTGTTCACAGTTCACAGTTCACAGTTCACAGTTCACAGTTCACAGTTCACAGTTCACAGTTCACAGTTCACAGTTCACAGTTCACAGTTCACAGTTCACAGTTCACACTTCACAGTCCACAGTTCACAGTTCACAGTGCACCCTTCTTAGTTCACAGCTCACAGTTCCCAGTTCACAGTTAACAGTTCACAGTTCACAATCCGCCGTTCACAGTTCACAATTTGCAGTTTGCAGTGCACACTTCACAGTTCACAGTTCACAGTTCACAGTTCACAGTTCACAGTTCACAGTTCACAGTTCACAGTTCACAGTTCACAGTTCACAGTTCACAGTTCACAGTTCACAGTTCACAGTTCACAGTTCACAGTTCACAGTTCACAGTTCACTGTTCACAAATCGCAGTTCACAGTTCACAGTTCACACTTCACAGTTCACAGTTCACAGTTCACAGTTCACAGTTCTCAGTTCACAGTTCACAGTTCACAGTTCACAGTTCACAGTTCACAGTTCACAGTTCACAGTTCACAGTTCACAGTTCACAGTTCACAGTTCACAGTTCACAGTTCACAGTTCACAGTTCACAGTTCACAGTTCACAGTTCACAGTTCACAGTTCACAGTTCACAGTTCACAGTTCACAGTTCACAGTTCACAGTTCACAGTTCTCAGTTCACAGTTCACAGTTCACAGTTCACAGTTCACAGTTCACAGTTCACAGTTCACAGTTCACAGTTCACAGTTCACAGTTCACAGTTCACAGTTCACAGTTCACAGTTCACAGTTCACAGTTCACAGTTCACAGTTCACAGTTCACAGTTCACACTTCACAGTTCACTGTTCACAAATCGCAGTTCACAGTTCACAGTTCACAGTTCACAGTTCACAGTTCACAGTTCACAGTTCACAGTTCACAGTTCACAGTTCACAGTTCACAGTTCACAGTTCTCAGTTCACAGTTCACAGTTCACAGTTCACAGTTCACAGTTCACAGTTCACAGTTCACAGTTCACAGTTCACAGTTCACAGTTCACAGTTCACAGTTCACAGTTCACAGTTCACAGTTCACAGTTCACAGTTCACAGTTCACAGTTCACAGTTCACAGTTCACAGTTCACAGTTCACAGTTCACAGTTCACAGTTCACAGTTCTCAGTTCACAGTTCACAGTTCACAGTTCACAGTTCACAGTTCACAGTTCACAGTTCACAGTTCACAGTTCACAGTTCACAGTTCACAGTTCACAGTTCACAGTTCACAGTTCACAGTTCACAGTTCACAGTTCACAGTTCACAGTTCACAGTTCACAGTTCACAGTTCACAGTTCACAGTTCACAGTTCACAGTTCACAGTTCACAGTTCACAGTTCACAGTTCACAGTTCACAGTTCACAGTTCACAGTTCACAGTTCACAGTTCACAGTTCACAGTTCACAGTTCACAGTTCACAGTTCACAGTTCACAGTTCACAGTTCACAGTTCACAGTTCGCAGTTCACAGTTCACAGTTCACAGTTCACAGTTCACAGTTCACAGTTCACAGTTCACAGTTCACAGTTCACAGTTCACAGTTCACAGTTCACAGTTCACAGTTCACAGTTCACAGTTCACAGTTCACAGTGCACCCTTCTTAGTTCACAGCTCACAGTTCCCAGTTCACAGTTAACAGTTCACAGTTCACAATCCGCCGTTCACAGTTCACAATTTGCAGTGCACACTTCAAAGTTCACAGCTCGCAGTTCACAGTTCACAGTTCACAGTTCACAGTTCACAGTTCACAGTTCACAGTTCACAGTTCACAGTTCACAGTTCACAGTTCACACTTCACAGTTCACTGTTCACACTTCACAGTCCACAGTTCACAGTTGACAGTGCACACTTCTTAGTTCACAGCTCACAGATCCCAGTTCACAGTTAACAGTTCACAGTTCACAATCCGCCGTTCACAGTTCACAATTTGCAGTGCACACTTCAAAGTTCAGAGCTCGCAGTTCACAGTTCACAGTTCACAGTTCACAGTTCACAGTTCACAGTTCACAGTTCACAGTTCACAGTTCACAGTTCACAGTTCACAGTTCACAGTTCACAGTTCACAGTTCACAGTTCACAGTTCACAGTTCACAGTTCACAGTTCACAGTTCACAGTTCACAGTTCACAGTTCACAGTTCACAGTTCACAGTTCACAGTTCACAGTTCACAGTTCACAGTTCACAGTTCACAGTTCACAGTTCACAGTTCACAGTTCACAGTTCACAGTTCACAGTTCACAGTTCACAGTTCACAGTTCACAGTTCACAGTTCACAGTTCACAGTTCACAGTTCACAGTTCACAGTTCACAGTTCACAGTTCACAGTTCACAGTTCACAGTTCACAGTTCACAGTTCACAGTTCACAGTTCACAGTTCACAGTTCACAGTTCACAGTTCACAGTTCACAGTTCACAGTTCACAGTTCACAGTTCACAGTTCACAGTTCACAGTTCACAGTTCACAGTTCACAGTTCACAGTTCACAGTTCACAGTTCACAGTTCACAGTTCACAGTTCACAGTTCACAGTTCACAGTTCACAGTTCACAGTTCACAGTTCACAGTTCACAGTTCACAGTTCACAGTTCACAGTTCACAGTTCACAGTTCACAGTTCACAGTTCACAGTTCACAGTTCACAGTTCACAGTTCACAGTTCACAGTTCACAGTTCCCAGTTCCCAGTTCACAGTTCACAGTTCACAGTTCACAGTTCACAGTTCACAGTTCACAGTTCACAGTTCACAGTTCACAGTTCACAGTTCACAGTTCACACTTCACACTTCACAATTCACAGTTCACAGTTCACAGTGCAACCTTCTTAGTTCACAGCTCACAGTTCCCAGTTCACAGTTCACAGTTCACAGTTCACAGTTCACAGTTCACAGTTCACAGTTCACACTTCACAGTCCACTGTTCACAGTGCACCCTTCTTAGTTCACAGCTCACAGTTCCCAGTTCACAATCCGCCGTTCACAGTTCACAATTTGCAGTGCACACTTCAAAGTTCACAGTTCACAGTTCACAGTGCACCGTTTTTAGTTCACAGCTCACAGTTCCCAGTTCACAGTTAACAGTTCACAGTTCACAATCCGCCGTTCACAGTTCACAATTTGCAGTGCACACTTCAAAGTTCACAGCTCGCAGTTCATAGTTCACAGTTCACTGTTCACAAATCGCAGTTCACAGTTCACAGTTCACAGTTCACAGTTCACAGTTCACAGTTCACAGTTCACAGTTCACAGTTCACAGTTCACAGTTCACAGTTCACAGTTCACAGTTCACAGTTCACAGATCACAGTTCACAGTTCACTGTTCACAAATCGCAGTTCACAGTTCACAGTTCACAGTTCACAGTTCACAGTTCACAGTTCACAGTTCACAGTTCACAGTTCACAGTTCACAGTTCACAGTTCACAGTTCACAGTTCACAGTTCACAGTTCACAGTTCACAGTTCACAGTTCACAGTTCACAGTTCACAGTTCACAGTTCACAGTTCACAGTTCACAGTTCACAGTTCACAGTTCACAGTTCACAGTTCACAGTTCACAGTTCACAGTTCACAGTTCACAGTTCACAGTTCACAGTTCACAGTTCACAGTTCACAGTTCACAGTTCACAGTTCACAGTTCACAGTTCACAGTTCACAGTTCACAGTTCACAGTTCACAGTTCACAGTTCACAGTTCACAGTTCACAGTTCACAGTTCACAGTTCACAGTTCACAGTTCACAGTTCACAGTTCACAGTTCACAGTTCACAGTTCACAGTTCACAGTTCACAGTTCACACTTCACAGTCCACAGTTCACAGTTCACAGTGCACCCTTCTTAGTTCACAGCTCACAGTTCCCAGTTCACAGTTAACAGTTCACAGTTCACAATCCGCCGTTCACAGTTCACAATTTGCAGTGCACACTTCACAGTTCACAGTTCACAGTTCACAGTTCACAGTTCACAGTTCACAGTTCACAGTTCACAGTTCACAGTTCACAGTTCACAGTTCACAGTTCACAGTTCACAGTTCACAGTTCACAGTTCCCAGTTCACAGTTAACAGTTCACAGTTCACAATCCGCCGTTCACAGTTCACAATTTGCAGTGCACACTTCACAGTTCACAGTTCACAGTTCACAGTTCACAGTTCACAGTTCACAGTTCACAGTTCACAGTTCACAGTTCACAGTTCACAGTTCACAGTTCACAGTTCACAGTTCACAGTTCACAGTTCACAGTTCACAGTTCACAGTTCACAGTTCACAGTTCACAGTTCACTGTTCACAAATCGCAGTTCACAGTTCACAGTTCACACTTCACAGTTCACAGTTCACAGTTCACAGTTCACAGTTCACAGTTCACAGTTCACAGTTCCCAGTTCACAGTTCACAGTTCACAGTTCACAGTTCACAGTTCACAGTTCACAGTTCACAGTTCACAGTGCACCCTTCTTAGTTCACAGTTCACAGTTCACAGTTCACAGTTCACAGTTCACAGTTCACAGTTCACAGTTCACAGTTCACAGTTCACAGTTCACAGTTCTCAGTTCACAGTTCACAGTTCACAGTTCACAGTTCACAGTTCACAGTTCACAGTTCACAGTTCACAGTTCACAGTTCACAGTTCACAGTTCACAGTTCACAGTTCACAGTTCACAGTTCACAGTTCACAGTTCACAGTTCACAGTTCACAGTTCACAGTTCACAGTTCACAGTTCACAGTTCACAGTTCACAGTTCACAGTTCACAGTTCACAGTTCACAGTTCACAGTTCACAGTTCACAGTTCACAGTTCACAGTTCACAGTTCACAGTTCACAGTTCACAGTGCACCCTTCTTAGTTCACAGCTCACAGTTCCCAGTTCACAGTTAACAGTTCACAGTTCACAATCCGCCGTTCACAGTTCACAATTTGCAGTGCACACTTCAAAGTTCACAGCTCGCAGTTCACAGTTCACAGTTCACAGTTCACAGTTCACAGTTCACAGTTCACAGTTCACAGTTCACAGTTCACAGTTCACAGTTCACAGTTCACACTTCACAGTTCACTGTTCACAAATCGCAGTTCACAGTTCACAGTTCACAGTTCACAGTTCACAGTTCACAGTTCACAGTTCACAGTTCACAGTTCACAGTTCACAGTTCACAGTTCACAGTTCACAGTTCACAGTTCACAGTTCACAGTTCACAGTTCACAGTTCACAGTTCACAGTTCACAGTTCACAGTTCACAGTTCACAGTTCACAGTTCACAGTTCACAGTTCACAGTTCACAGTTCACAGTTCACAGTTCACAGTTCACAGTTCACAGTTCACAGTTCACAGTTCACAGTTCACAGTTCACAGTTCACAGTTCACAGTTCACAGTTCACAGTTCACAGTTCACAGTTCACAGTTCACAGTTCACAGTTCACAGTTCACAGTTCACCGTTCACAGTTCACAGTTCACAGTTCACAGTTCACAGTTCACAGTTCACAGTTCACAGTTCACAGTTCACAGTTCACAGTTCAGAGTTCACAGTTCACAGTTCACAGTTCACAGTTCACAGTTCACAGTTCACAGTTCACAGTTCACAGTTCACAGTTCACAGTTCACAGTTCACAGTTCACAGTTCACAGTTCACAGTTCACAGTTCACAGTTCACAGTTCACAGTTCACAGTTCACAGTTCACAGTTCACAGTTCACAGTTCACAGTTCACAGTTCACAGTTCACAGTTCACAGTTCACAGTTCACAGTTCACAGTTCACAGTTCACAGTTCACAGTTCACAGTTCACAGTTCACAGTTCACAGTTCACAGTTCACAGTTCACAGTTCACAGTTCACAGTTCACAGTTCACAGTTCACAGTTCACAGTTCACAGTTCACAGTTCACAGTTCACAGTTCACAGTTCACAGTTCACAGTTCACAGTTCACAGTTCACAGTTCACAGTTCACAGTTCACAGTTCACAGTTCACAGTTCACAGTTCACAGTTCACAGTTCACAGTTCACAGTTCACAGTTCACAGTTCACAGTTCACAGTTCACAGTTCACAGTTCACAGTTCACAGTTCACAGTTCACAGTTCACAGTTCACAGTTCACAGTTCACAGTTCACAGTTCACAGTTCACAGTTCACAGTTCACAGTTCACAGTTCACAGTTCACAGTTCACAGTTCACAGTTCACAGTTCACAGTTCACAGTTCACAGTTCACAGTTCACAGTTCACACTTCACACTTCACAGTCCACAGTTCACAGTTCACAGTGCACCCTTCTTAGTTCACAGCTCACAGTTCCCAGTTCACAGTTCACTGTTCACAGTTCACAGTTCACAGTTCACAGTTCACAGTTCACAGTTCACAGTTCACAGTTCACAGTTCACAGTTCACAGTTCACAGTTCACAGTTCACAGTTCACAGTTCACAGTTCACAGTTCACAGTTCACAGTTCACAGTTCACAGTTCACAGTTCACAGTTCACTGTTCACAAATCGCAGTTCACAGTTCACAGTTCACAGTTCACAGTTCACAGTTCACAGTTCACAGTTCACAGTTCACAGTTCACAGTTCACAGTTCACAGTTCACAGTTCACAGTTCACAGTTCACAGTTCACAGTTCACAGTTCACACTTCACACTTCACAATTCACAGTTCACAGTTCACAGTGCAACCTTCTTAGTTCACAGCTCACAGTTCCCAGTTCACAGTTCACAGTTCACAGTTCACAGTTCACAGTTCACAGTTCACACTTCACAGTCCACTGTTCACAGTGCACCCTTCTTAGTTCACAGCTCACAGTTCCCAGTTCACAGTTAACAGTTCACAGTTCACAATCCGCCGTTCACAGTTCACAATTTGCAGTGCACACTTCAAAGTTCACAGTTCACAGTTCACAGTGCACCGTTTTTAGTTCACAGCTCACAGTTCCCAGTTCACAGTTAACAGTTCACAGTTCACAATCCGCCGTTCACAGTTCACAATTTGCAGTGCACACTTCAAAGTTCACAGCTCGCAGTTCATAGTTCACAGTTCACTGTTCACAAATCGCAGTTCACAGTTCACAGTTCACAGTTCACAGTTCACAGTTCACAGTTCACAGTTCACAGTTCACAGTTCACAGTTCACAGTTCACAGTTCACAGTTCACAGTTCACAGTTCACAGTTCACAGATCACAGTTCACAGTTCACTGTTCACAAATCGCAGTTCACAGTTCACAGTTCACAGTTCACAGTTCACAGTTCACAGTTCACAGTTCACAGTTCACAGTTCACAGTTCACAGTTCACAGTTCACAGTTCACAGTTCACAGTTCACAGTTCACAGTTCACAGTTCACAGTTCACAGTTCACAGTTCACAGTTCACAGTTCACAGTTCACAGTTCACAGTTCACAGTTCACAGTTCACAGTTCACAGTTCACAGTTCACAGTTCACAGTTCACAGTTCACAGTTCACAGTTCACAGTTCACAGTTCACAGTTCACAGTTCACAGTTCACAGTTCACAGTTCACAGTTCACAGTTCACAGTTCACAGTTCACAGTTCACAGTTCACAGTTCACAGTTCACAGTTCACAGTTCACAGTTCACAGTTCACAGTTCACAGTTCACAGTTCACAGTTCACACTTCACAGTCCACAGTTCACAGTTCACAGTGCACCCTTCTTAGTTCACAGCTCACAGTTCCCAGTTCACAGTTAACAGTTCACAGTTCACAATCCGCCGTTCACAGTTCACAATTTGCAGTGCACACTTCAAAGTTCACAGCTCGCAGTTCACAGTTCACAGTTCACAGTTCACAGTTCACAGTTCACAGTTCACAGTTCACAGTTCACAGTTCACAGTTCACAGTTCACAGTTCACAGTTCACAGTTCACAGTTCACAGTTCACAGTTCACAGTTCACAGTTCACAGTTCACAGTTCACAGTTCACAGTTCACAGTTCACTGTTCACAAATCGCAGTTCACAGTTCACAGTTCACAGTTCACAGTTCACAGTTCACAGTTCACAGTTCACAGTTCACAGTTCACAGTTCACAGTTCACAGTTCACAGTTCACAGTTCACAGTTCACAGCTCACAGTTCCCAGTTCACAGTTAACAGTTCACAGTTCACAAATCGCAGTTCACAGTTCACAGTTCACAGCTCACAGTTCACAGTTCACAGTTCACAGTTCACAGTTCACAAATCGCAGTTCACAGTTCACAGTTCACAGTTCACAGTTCACAGTTCACAGTTCACAGTTCACAGTTCACAGTTCACAGTTCACAGTTCACAGTTCACAGTTCACAGTTCACAGTTCACAGTTCACAGTTCACAGTTCACAGTTCACAGTTCACAGATCACAGTTCACAGTTCACTGTTCACAAATCGCAGTTCACAGTTCACAGTTCACAGTTCACAGTTCACAGTTCACAGTTCACAGTTCACAGTTCACAGTTCACAGTTCACAGTTCACAGTTCACAGTTCACAGTTCACAGTTCACAGTTCACAGTTCACAGTTCACAGTTCACAGTTCACAGTTCACAGTTCACAGTTCACAGTTCACAGTTCACAGTTCACAGTTCACACTTCAAAGTTCACAGCTCGCAGTTCACAGTTCACAGTTCACAGTTCACAGTTCACAGTTCACAGTTCACAGTTCACAGTTCACAGTTCACAGTTCACAGTTCACAGTTCACAGTTCACAGTTCACAGTTCACAGTTCACAGTTCACAGTTCACAGTTCACAGTTCACACTTCACACTTCACAGTCCACAGTTCACAGTTCACAGTGCACCCTTCTTAGTTCACAGCTCACAGTTCCCAGTTCACAGTTCACAGTTCACAGTTCACAGTTCACAGTTCACAGTTCACAGTTCACAGTTCACAGTTCACAGTTCACAGTTCACAGTTCACAGTTCACAGTTCACAGTTCACAGTTCACAGTTCACAGTTCACAGTTCACAGTTCACAGTTCACAGTTCACAGTTCACAGTTCACAGTTCACAGTTCACAGTTCACAGTTCACAGTTCACAGTTCACAGTTCACAGTTCACAGTTCACAGTTCACAGTTCACAGTTCACAGTTCACAGTTCACAGTTCACAGTTCACAGTTCACAGTTCACAGTTCACACTTCACACTTCACAGTCCACAGTTCACAGTTCACAGTGCACCCTTCTTAGTTCACAGCTCACAGTTCCCAGTTCACAGTTCACAGTTCACAGTTCACAGTTCACAGTTCACAGTTCACAGTTCACAGTTCACAGTTCACAGTTCACAGTTCACACTTCACAGTCCACAGTTCACAGTTCACAGTGCACCCTTCTTAGTTCCCAGCTCACAGTTCCCAGTTCACAGTTAACAGTTCACAGTTCACAATCCGCCGTTCACAGTTCACAATTTGCAGTGCACACTTCAAAGTTCACAGCTCGCAGTTCACAGTTCACAGTTCACAGTTCACAGTTCACAGTTCACAGTTCACAGTTCGCAGTTCACAGTTCACAGTTCACAGTTCACTGTTCACAGTTCACAGTTCACAGTTCACAGTTCACAGTTCACAGTTCACAGTTCACAGTTCACAGTTCACAGTTCACAGTTCACAGTTCACAGTTCACAGTTCACAGTTCACAGTTCACAGTTCACAGTTCACAGTTCACAGTTCACAGTTCACAGTTCACAGTTCACTGTTCACAAATCGCAGTTCACAGTTCACAGTTCACAGTTCACAGTTCACAGTTCACAGTTCACAGTTCACAGTTCACAGTTCACACTTCACACTTCACACTTCACACTTCACACTTCACACTTCACACTTCACAGTTCACACTTCACACTTCACACTTCACACTTCACACTTCACACTTCACACTTCACACTTCACACTTCACAGTTCACAGTTCACAGTTCACAGTTCACAGTTCACAGTTCACAGTTCACAGTTCACAGTTCACAGTTCACAGTTCACAGTTCACAGTTCACAGTTCACAGTTCACAGTTCACAGTTCACAGTTCACAGTTCACAGTTCACAGTTCACAGTTCACAGTTCACAGTTCACAGTTCACAGTTCACAGTTCACAGTTCACAGTTCACAGTTCACAGTTCACAGTTCACAGTTCACAGTTCACAGTTCACAGTTCACAGTTCACAGTTCACAGTTCACAGTTCACAAGTTCACAGTTCACAAGTTCACAGTTCACAGTTCACAGTTCACAGTTCACAGTTCACAGTTCACAGTTCACAGTTCACAGTTCACAGTTCACAGTTCACAGTTCACAGTTCACAGTTCACAGTTCACAGTTCACAGTTCACAGTTCACAGTTCACAGTTCACAGTTCACAGTTCACAGTTCACAGTTCACAGTTCACAGTTCACAGTTCACAGTTCACAGTTCACAGTTCACAGTTCACAGTTCACAGTTCACAGTTCACAGTTCACAGTTCACAGTTCACAGTTCACAGTTCACAGTTCACAGTTCACACTTCACACTTCACACTTCACACTTCACACTTCACAGTTCACAGTTCACAGTGCACCCTTCTTAGTTCACAGCTCACAGTTCCCAGTTCACAGTTCACAGTTCACAGTTCACAGTTCACAGTTCACAGTTCACAGTTCACAGTTCACAGTTCACAGTTCACAGTTCACACTTCACAGTCCACAGTTCACAGTTCACAGTGCACCCTTCTTAGTTCACAGCTCACAGTTCCCAGTTCACAGTTAACAGTTCACAGTTCACAATCCGCCGTTCACAGTTCACAATTTGCAGTGCACACTTCAAAGTTCACAGTTCACAGTTCACAGTGCACCGTTTTTAGTTCACAGCTCACAGTTCCCAGTTCACAGTTAACAGTTCACTGTTCACAATCCGCCGTTCACAGTTCACAATTTGCAGTGCACACTTCAAAGTTCACAGCTCGCAGTTCATAGTTCACAGTTCACAGTTCACAGTTCACAGTTCACAGTTCACAGTTCACAGTTCACAGTTCACAGTTCACAGTTCACAGTTCACAGTTCACAGTTCACAGTTCACTGTTCACAAATCGCAGTTCACAGTTCACAGTTCACAGTTCACAGTTCACAGTTCACAGTTCACAGTTCACAGTTCACAGTTCACAGTTCACAGTTCACAGTTCACAGTTCACAGTTCACAGTTCACAGTTCACAGTTCACAGTTCACAGTTCACAGTTCACAGATCACAGTTCACAGTTCACAGTTCACAGTTCACTGTTCACAAATCGCAGTTCACAGTTCACAGTTCACAGTACACAGTTCACAGTTCACACTTCACAGTTCACAGTTCACAGTTCACAGTTCACAGTTCACAGTTCACAGTTCACAGTTCACAGTTCACCGTTCACAGTTCACAGTTCACAGTTCACAGTTCACAGTTCACAGTTCACCGTTCACAGTTCACAGTTCACAGTTCACAGTTCACAGTTCACAGTTCACAGTTCACAGTTCACAGTTCACAGTTCACAGTTCACAGTTCACAGTTCACAGTTCACAGTTCACAGTTCACAGTTCACAGTTCACAGTTCACACTTCACAGTTCACAGTTCACAGTTCACAGTTAACAGTTCACAGTTCACAGTTCACAGTTCACAGTTCACAGTTCACAGTTCACAGTTCACAGTTCACACTTCACACTTCACAGTCCACAGTTCACAGTTCACAGTGCACCCTTCTTAGTTCACAGCTCACAGTTCCCAGTTCACAGTTCACAGTTCACAGTTCACAGTTCACAGTTCACAGTTCACAGTTCACAGTTCACAGTTCACAGTTCACAGTTCACACTTCACAGTCCACAGTTCACAGTTCACAGTGCACCCTTCTTAGTTCCCAGCTCACAGTTCCCAGTTCACAGTTAACAGTTCACAGTTCACAATCCGCCGTTCACAGTTCACAATTTGCAGTGCACACTTCAAAGTTCACAGCTCGCAGTTCACAGTTCACAGTTCACAGTTCACAGTTCACAGTTCACAGTTCACAGTTCACAGTTCACAGTTCACAGTTCACAGTTCACAGTTCACAGTTCACAGTTCACAGTTCACAGTTCACAGTTCACAGTTCACAGTTCACAGTTCACAGTTCACAGTTCACAGTTCACAGTTCACAGTTCCCAGTTCACAGTTAACAGTTCACAGTTCACAATCCGCCGTTCACAGTTCACAATTTGCAGTGCACACTTCAAAGTTCACAGTTCACAGTTCACAGTGCACCGTTTTTAGTTCACAGCTCACAGTTCCCAGTTCACAGTTAACAGTTCACTGTTCACAATCCGCCGTTCACAGTTCACAATTTGCAGTGCACACTTCAAAGTTCACAGCTCGCAGTTCATAGTTCACAGTTCACAGTTCACAGTTCACAGTTCACAGTTCACAGTTCACAGTTCACAGTTCACAGTTCACAGTTCACAGTTCACAGTTCACAGTTCACAGTTCACAGTTCACAGTTCACAGTTCACAGTTCACAGTTCACAGTTCACAGTTCACAGTTCACAGTTCACAGTTCACAGTTCACTGTTCACAAATCGCAGTTCACAGTTCACAGTTCACAGTTCACAGTTCACAGTTCACAGTTCACAGTTCACAGTTCACAGTTCACAGTTCACAGTTCACAGTTCACAGTTCACAGTTCACAGATCACAGTTCACAGTTCACAGTTCACAGTTCACTGTTCACAAATCGCAGTTCACAGTTCACAGTACACAGTTCACAGTTCACACTTCACAGTTCACAGTTCACAGTTCACAGTTCACAGTTCACAGTTCACAGTTCACAGTTCACAGTTCACAGTTCACAGTTCACAGTTCACAGTTCACAGTTCACAGTTCACAGTTCACAGTTCACAGTTCACAGTTCACAGTTCACAGTTCACAGTTCACAGTTCACACTTCACACTTCACACTTCACACTTCACACTTCACACTTCACACTTCACACTTCACACTTCACACTTCACACTTCACACTTCACACTTCACACTTCACACTTCACACTTCACACTTCACACTTCACACTTCACACTTCACACTTCACACTTCACAGTTCACAGTTCACAGTTCACAGTTCACAGTTCACAGTTCACAGTTCACAGTTCACAGTTCACAGTTCACAGTTCACAGTTCACAGTTCACAGTTCACAGTTCACAGTTCACAGTTCACAGTTCACAGTTCACAGTTCACAGTTCACAGTTCACAGTTCACAGTTCACAGTTCACAGTTCACAGTTCACAGTTCACAGTTCACAGTTCACAGTTCACAGTTCACAGTGCACCCTTCTTAGTTCACAGCTCACAGTTCCCAGTTCACAGTTCACAGTTCACAGTTCACAGTTCACAGTTCACAGTTCACAGTTCACAGTTCACACTTCACAGTCCACAGTTCACAGTTCACAGTGCACCCTTCTCAGTTCACAGCTCACAGTTCCCAGTTCACAGTTAACAGTTCACAGTTCACAATCCGCCGTTCACAGTTCACAATTTGCAGTGCACACTTCAAAGTTCACAGTTCACAGTTCACAGTGCACCGTTTTTAGTTCACAGCTCACAGTTCCCAGTTCACAGTTAACAGTTCACTGTTCACAATCCGCCGTTCACAGTTCACAATTTGCAGTGCACACTTCAAAGTTCACAGCTCGCAGTTCATAGTTCACAGTTCACAGTTCACAGTTCACAGTTCACAGTTCACAGTTCACAGTTCACAGTTCACAGTTCACAGTTCACAGTTCACAGTTCACAGTTCACAGTTCACAGTTCACTGTTCACAAATCGCAGTTCACAGTTCACAGTTCACAGTTCACAGTTCACAGTTCACAGTTCACAGTTCACAGTTCACAGTTCACAGTTCACAGTTCACAGTTCACAGTTCACAGTTCACAGTTCACAGTTCACAGTTCACAGATCACAGTTCACAGTTCACAGTTCACAGTTCACTGTTCACAGTTCACAATTTGCAGTGCACACTTCAAAGTTCACAGTTCACAGTTCACAGTGCACCGTTTTTAGTTCACAGCTCACAGTTCCCAGTTCACAGTTAACAGTTCACTGTTCACAATCCGCCGTTCACAGTTCACAATTTGCAGTGCACACTTCAAAGTTCACAGCTCGCAGTTCATAGTTCACAGTTCACAGTTCACAGTTCACAGTTCACAGTTCACAGTTCACAGTTCACAGTTCACAGTTCACAGTTCACAGTTCACAGTTCACAGTTCACAGTTCACTGTTCACAAATCGCAGTTCACAGTTCACAGTTCACAGTTCACAGTTCACAGTTCACAGTTCACAGTTCACAGTTCACAGTTCACAGTTCACAGTTCACAGTTCACAGTTCACAGTTCACAGTTCACAGTTCACAGTTCACAGATCACAGTTCACAGTTCACAGTTCACAGTTCACTGTTCACAAATCGCAGTTCACAGTTCACAGTTCACAGTACACAGTTCACAGTACACACTTCACAGTTCACAGTTCACAGTTCACAGTTCACAGTTCACAGTTCACAGTTCACAGTTCACAGTTCACAGTTCACAGTTCACCGTTCACAGTTCACAGTTCACAGTTCACAGTTCACAGTTCACAGTTCACCGTTCACAGTTCACAGTTCACAGTTCACAGTTCACAGTTCACAGTTCACAGTTCACAGTTCACAGTTCACAGTTCACAGTTCACAGTTCACAGTTCACAGTTCACAGTTCACAGTTCACAGTTCACAGTTCACAGTTCACACTTCACACTTCACAGTTCACAGTTCACAGTTCACAGTTAACAGTTAACAGTTCACAGTTCACAGTTCACAGTTCACAGTTCACAGTTCACAGTTCACAGTTCACAGTTCACAGTTCACACTTCACACTTCACAGTCCACAGTTCACAGTTCACAGTGCACCCTTCTTAGTTCACAGCTCACAGTTCCCAGTTCACAGTTCACAGTTCACAGTTCACAGTTCACAGTTCACAGTTCACAGTTCACACTTCACAGTCCACAGTTCACAGTTCACAGTGCACCCTTCTTAGTTCCCAGCTCACAGTTCCCAGTTCACAGTTAACAGTTCACAGTTCACAATCCGCCGTTCACAGTTCACAATTTGCAGTGCACACTTCAAAGTTCACAGCTCGCAGTTCACAGTTCACAGTTCACAGTTCACAGTTCACAGTTCACAGTTCACAGTTCACAGTTCACAGTTCACAGTTCACAGTTCACAGTTCACAGTTCACAGTTCACAGTTCACAGTTCACAGTTCACAGTTCACAGTTCACAGTTCACAGTTCACAGTTCACAGTTCACAGTTCCCAGTTCACAGTTAACAGTTCACAGTTCACAATCCGCCGTTCACAGTTCACAATTTGCAGTGCACACTTCAAAGTTCACAGTTCACAGTTCACAGTGCACCGTTTTTAGTTCACAGCTCACAGTTCCCAGTTCACAGTTAACAGTTCACTGTTCACAATCCGCCGTTCACAGTTCACAATTTGCAGTGCACACTTCAAAGTTCACAGCTCGCAGTTCATAGTTCACAGTTCACAGTTCACAGTTCACAGTTCACAGTTCACAGTTCACAGTTCACAGTTCACAGTTCACAGTTCACAGTTCACAGTTCACAGTTCACAGTTCACAGTTCACAGTTCACAGTTCACAGTTCACTGTTCACAAATCGCAGTTCACAGTTCACAGTTCACAGTTCACAGTTCACAGTTCACAGTTCACAGTTCACAGTTCACAGTTCACAGTTCACAGTTCACAGTTCACAGTTCACAGTTCACAGTTCACAGTTCACAGATCACAGTTCACAGTTCACAGTTCACAGTTCACTGTTCACAAATCGCAGTTCACAGTTCACAGTACACAGTTCACAGTTCACAGTTCACAGTTCACAGTTCACAGTTCACAGTTCACAGTTCACAGTTCACAGTTCACAGTTCACAGTTCACAGTTCACAGTTCACAGTTCACAGTTCACAGTTCACAGTTCACAGTTCACAGTTCACAGTTCACAGTTCACAGTTCACAGTTCACAGTTCACAGTTCACAGTTCACAGTTCACAGTTCACAGTTCACAGTTCACAGTTCACAGTTCACAGTTCACAGTTCACAGTTCACAGTTCACAGTTCACACTTCACAGTCCACAGTTCACAGTTCACAGTGCACCGTTCTTAGTTCACAGCTCACAGTTCCCAGTTCACAGTTAACAGTTCACAGTTCACAATCCGCCGTTCACAGTTCACAATTTGCAGTGCACACTTCAAAGTTCACAGCTCGCAGTTCACAGTTCACAGTTCACAGTTCACAGTTCACAGTTCACAGTTCACAGTTCACAGTTCACAGTTCACAGTTCACAGTTCACAGTTCACAGTTCACAGTTCACAGTTCACAGTTCACAGTTCACAGTTCACTGTTCACAAATCGCAGTTCACAGTTCACAGTTCACAGTTCACAGTTCACAGTTCACAGTTCACAGTTCACAGTTCACAGTTCACAGTTCACAGTTCACAGTTCACAGTTCACAGTTCACAGTTCACAGTTCACAGTTCACAGTTCACAGTTCACAGTTCACAGTTCACAGTTCACAGTTCACAGTTCACACTTCACACTTCACACTTCACACTTCACAGTTCACAGTTCACAGTGCACCCTTCTTAGTTCACAGCTCACAGTTCCCAGTTCACAGTTCACAGTTCACAGTTCACAGTTCACAGTTCACAGTTCACAGTTCACAGTTCACACTTCACAGTCCACAGTTCACAGTTCACAGTGCACCCTTCTCAGTTCACAGCTCACAGTTCCCAGTTCACAGTTAACAGTTCACAGTTCACAATCCGCCGTTCACAGTTCACAATTTGCAGTGCACACTTCAAAGTTCACAGTTCACAGTTCACAGTGCACCGTTTTTAGTTCACAGCTCACAGTTCCCAGTTCACAGTTAACAGTTCACTGTTCACAATCCGCCGTTCACAGTTCACAATTTGCAGTGCACACTTCAAAGTTCACAGCTCGCAGTTCATAGTTCACAGTTCACAGTTCACAGTTCACAGTTCACAGTTCACAGTTCACAGTTCACAGTTCACAGTTCACAGTTCACAGTTCACAGTTCACAGTTCACAGTTCACAGTTCACTGTTCACAAATCGCAGTTCACAGTTCACAGTTCACAGTTCACAGTTCACAGTTCACAGTTCACAGTTCACAGTTCACAGTTCACAGTTCACAGTTCACAGTTCACAGTTCACAGTTCACAGTTCACAGTTCACAGTTCACAGATCACAGTTCACAGTTCACAGTTCACAGTTCACTGTTCACAAATCGCAGTTCACAGTTCACAGTTCACAGTACACAGTTCACAGTACACACTTCACAGTTCACAGTTCACAGTTCACAGTTCACAGTTCACAGTTCACAGTTCACAGTTCACAGTTCACAGTTCACAGTTCACCGTTCACAGTTCACAGTTCACAGTTCACAGTTCACAGTTCACAGTTCACCGTTCACAGTTCACAGTTCACAGTTCACAGTTCACAGTTCACAGTTCACAGTTCACAGTTCACAGTTCACAGTTCACAGTTCACAGTTCACAGTTCACAGTTCACAGTTCACAGTTCACAGTTCACAGTTCACAGTTCACAGTTCACAGTTCACACTTCACAGTTCACAGTTCACAGTTAACAGTTCACAGTTCACAGTTCACAGTTCACAGTTCACAGTTCACAGTTCACAGTTCACAGTTCACACTTCACACTTCACAGTCCACAGTTCACAGTTCACAGTGCACCCTTCTTAGTTCACAGCTCACAGTTCCCAGTTCACAGTTCACAGTTCACAGTTCACAGTTCACAGTTCACAGTTCACAGTTCACACTTCACAGTCCACAGTTCACAGTTCACAGTGCACCCTTCTTAGTTCCCAGCTCACAGTTCCCAGTTCACAGTTAACAGTTCACAGTTCACAATCCGCCGTTCACAGTTCACAATTTGCAGTGCACACTTCAAAGTTCACAGCTCGCAGTTCACAGTTCACAGTTCACAGTTCACAGTTCACAGTTCACAGTTCACAGTTCACAGTTCACAGTTCACAGTTCACAGTTCACAGTTCACAGTTCACAGTTCACAGTTCACAGTTCACAGTTCACAGTTCACAGTTCACAGTTCACAGTTCACAGTTCACAGTTCACAGTTCACAGTTCACAGTTCCCAGTTCACAGTTAACAGTTCACAGTTCACAATCCGCCGTTCACAGTTCACAATTTGCAGTGCACACTTCAAAGTTCACAGTTCACAGTTCACAGTGCACCGTTTTTAGTTCACAGCTCACAGTTCCCAGTTCACAGTTAACAGTTCACTGTTCACAATCCGCCGTTCACAGTTCACAATTTGCAGTGCACACTTCAAAGTTCACAGCTCGCAGTTCATAGTTCACAGTTCACAGTTCACAGTTCACAGTTCACAGTTCACAGTTCACAGTTCACAGTTCACAGTTCACAGTTCACAGTTCACAGTTCACAGTTCACAGTTCACAGTTCACAGTTCACAGTTCACAGTTCACTGTTCACAAATCGCAGTTCACAGTTCACAGTTCACAGTTCACAGTTCACAGTTCACAGTTCACAGTTCACAGTTCACAGTTCACAGTTCACAGTTCACAGTTCACAGTTCACAGATCACAGTTCACAGTTCACAGTTCACAGTTCACTGTTCACAAATCGCAGTTCACAGTTCACAGTACACAGTTCACAGTTCACAGTTCACAGTTCACAGTTCACAGTTCACAGTTCACAGTTCACAGTTCACAGTTCACAGTTCACAGTTCACAGTTCACAGTTCACAGTTCACAGTTCACAGTTCACAGTTCACAGTTCACAGTTCACAGTTCACAGTTCACAGTTCACAGTTCACAGTTCACAGTTCACAGTTCACAGTTCACAGTTCACAGTTCACAGTTCACAGTTCACAGTTCACAGTTCACAGTTCACACTTCACAGTCCACAGTTCACAGTTCACAGTGCACCGTTCTTAGTTCACAGCTCACAGTTCCCAGTTCACAGTTAACAGTTCACAGTTCACAATCCGCCGTTCACAGTTCACAATTTGCAGTGCACACTTCAAAGTTCACAGCTCGCAGTTCACAGTTCACAGTTCACAGTTCACAGTTCACAGTTCACAGTTCACAGTTCACAGTTCACAGTTCACAGTTCACAGTTCACAGTTCACAGTTCACAGTTCACAGTTCACAGTTCACAGTTCACAGTTCACTGTTCACAAATCGCAGTTCACAGTTCACAGTTCACAGTTCACAGTTCACAGTTCACAGTTCACAGTTCACAGTTCACAGTTCACAGTTCACAGTTCACAGTTCACAGTTCACAGTTCACAGTTCACAGTTCACAGTTCACAGTTCACAGTTCACAGTTCACAGTTCACAGTTCACAGTTCACAGTTCACAGTTCACAGTTCACAGTTCACAGTTCACACTTCACACTTCACACTTCACAGTTCACAGTTCACAGTGCACCCTTCTTAGTTCACAGCTCACAGTTCCCAGTTCACAGTTCACAGTTCACAGTTCACAGTTCACAATCCGCCGTTCACAGTTCACAATTTGCAGTGCACACTTCAAAGTTCACAGCTCGCAGTTCACAGTTCACAGTTCACAGTTCACAGTTCACAGTTCACAGTTCACAGTTCACAGTTCACACTTCACAGTCCACAGTTCACAGTTCACAGTGCACCCTTCTTAGTTCACAGCTCACAGTTCCCAGTTCACAGTTAACAGTTCACAGTTCACAATCCGCCGTTCACAGTTCACAATTTGCAGTGCACACTTCAAAGTTCACAGTTCACAGTTCACAGTGCACCGTTTTTAGTTCACAGCTCACAGTTCCCAGTTCACAGTTAACAGTTCACTGTTCACAATCCGCCGTTCACAGTTCACAATTTGCAGTGCACACTTCAAAGTTCACAGCTCGCAGTTCATAGTTCACAGTTCACAGTTCACAGTTCACAGTTCACAGTTCACAGTTCACAGTTCACAGTTCACAGTTCACAGTTCACAGTTCACAGTTCACAGTTCACAGTTCACAGTTCACAGTTCACAGTTCACAGTTCACAGTTCACTGTTCACAAATCGCAGTTCACAGTTCACAGTTCACAGTTCACAGTTCACAGTTCACAGTTCACAGTTCACAGTTCACAGTTCACAGTTCACAGTTCACAGTTCACAGTTCACAGTTCACAGTTCACAGTTCACAGATCACAGTTCACAGTTCACAGTTCACAGTTCACTGTTCACAAATCGCAGTTCACAGTTCACAGTTCACAGTTCACAGTTCACAGTTCACAGTTCACAGTTCACAGTTCACAGTTCACAGTTCACAGTTCACAGTTCACAGTTCACAGATCACAGTTCACAGTTCACAGTTCACAGTTCACAGTTCACTGTTCACAAATCGCAGTTCACAGTTCACAGTTCACAGTACACAGTTCACAGTTCACACTTCACAGTTCACAGTTCACAGTTCACAGTTCACAGTTCACAGTTCACAGTTCACAGTTCACAGTTCACAGTTCACAGTTCACCGTTCACAGTTCACAGTTCACAGTTCACAGTTCACAGTTCACCGTTCACAGTTCACAGTTCACAGTTCACAGTTCACAGTTCACAGTTCACAGTTCACAGTTCACAGTTCACAGTTCACAGTTCACAGTTCACAGTTCACAGTTCACAGTTCACAGTTCACAGTTCACAGTTCACAGTTCACAGTTCACAGTTCACAGTTCACAGTTCACAGTTCACAGTTCACAGTTCACAGTTCACAGTTCACAGTTCACAGTTCACAGTTCACAGTTCACAGTTCACAGTTCACAGTTCACAGTTCACAGTTCACAGTTCACAGTTCACAGTTCACAGTTCACAGTTCACAGTTCACAGTTCACAGTTCACAGTTCACAGTTCACAGTTCACAGTTCACAGTTCACAGTTCACAGTTCACAGTTCACAGTTCACAGTTCACAGTTCACAGTTCACAGTTCACAGTTCACAGTTCACAGTTCACAGTTCACAGTTCACAGTTCACAGTTCACAGTTCACAGTTCACAGTTCACAGTTCACAGTTCACAGTTCACACTTCACAGTCCACAGTTCACAGTTCACAGTGCACCCTTCTTAGTTCCCAGCTCACAGTTCCTAGTTCACAGTTAACAGTTCACAGTTCACAATCCGCCGTTCACAGTTCACAATTTGCAGTGCACACTTCAAAGTTCACAGCTCGCAGTTCACAGTTCACAGTTCACAGTTCACAGTTCACAGTTCACAGTTCACAGTTCACAGTTCACAGTTCACAGTTCACAGTTCACAGTTCACAGTTCACAGTTCACAGTTCACAGTTCACAGTTCACAGTTCACAGTTCACAGTTCACAGTTCACAGTTCACAGTTCACAGTTCACAGTTCACAGTTCACAGTTCACAGTTCACAGTTCACAGTTCACAGTTCACAGTTCACAGTTCACAGTTCACAGTTCACAGTTCACAGTTCACAGTTCACAGTTCACAGTTCACAGTTCACAGTTCACAGTTCACAGTTCACAGTTCACAGTTCACAGTTCACAGTTCACACTTCACAGTCCACAGTTCACAGTTCACAGTGCACCCTTCTTAGTTCACAGCTCACAGTTCCCAGTTCACAGTTAACAGTTCACAGTTCACAATCCGCCGTTCACAGTTCACAATTTGCAGTGCACACTTCAAAGTTCACAGTTCACAGTTCACAGTGCACCGTTTTTAGTTCACAGCTCACAGTTCCCAGTTCACAGTTAACAGTTCACTGTTCACAATCCGCCGTTCACAGTTCACAATTTGCAGTGCACACTTCAAAGTTCACAGCTCGCAGTTCATAGTTCACAGTTCACAGTTCACAGTTTACAGTTCACAGTTCACAGTTCACAGTTCACAGTTCACAGTTCACAGTTCACAGTTCACAGTTCACAGTTCACAGTTCACAGTTCACAGTTCACAGTTCACTGTTCACAAATCGCAGTTCACAGTTCACAGTTCACAGTTCACAGTTCACAGTTCACAGTTCACAGTTCACACTTCACAGTCCACAGTTCACAGTTCACAGTGCACCCTTCTTAGTTCCCAGCTCACAGTTCCCAGTTCACAGTTAACAGTTCACAGTTCACAATCCGCCGTTCACAGTTCACAATTTGCAGTGCACACTTCGAAGTTCACAGCTCGCAGTTCACAGTTCACAGTTCACAGTTCACAGTTCACAGTTCACAGTTCACAGTTCACAGTTCACAGTTCACAGTTCACAGTTCACAGTTCACAGTTCACAGTTCACAGTTCACAGTTCACAGTTCACAGTTCACAGTTCACAGTTCACAGTTCACAGTTCACAGTTCACAGTTCACAGTTCACAGTTCACAGTTCACAGTTCACTGTTCACAAATCGCAGTTCACAGTTCGCAGTTCACAGTTCACAGTTCACAGTTCACAGTTCACAGTTCACAGTTCACAGTTCACAGTTCACAGTTCACAGTTCACAGTTCACAGTTCACAGTTCACAGTTCACAGTTCACAGTTCACAGTTCACAGTTCACAGTTCACAGTTCACAGTTCACAGTTCACAGTTCACAGTTCACAGTTCACAGTTCACAGTTCACAGTTCACAGTTCACAGTTCACAGTTCACAGTTCACAGTTCACAGTTCACAGTTCACAGTTCACAGTTCACAGTTCACAGTTCACAGTTCACAGTTCACAGTTCACAGTTCACAGTTCACAGTTCACAGTTCACAGTTCACAGTTCACAGTTAACACTTCACACTTCACACTTCACACTTCACACTTCACAGTTCACAGTTCACACTTCACAGTTCACACTTCACAGTTCACACTTCACACTTCACACTTCACACTTCACACTTCACACTTCACACTTCACACTTCACACTTCACACTTCACACTTCACACTTCACACTTCACAGTTCACAGTTCACAGTTCACAGTTCACAGTTCACAGTTCACAGTTCACAGTTCACAGTTCACAGTTCACAGTTCACAGTTCACAGTTCACAGTTCACAAGTTCACAGTTCACAGTTTACAGTTCACAGTTCACAGTTCACAGTTCACAGTTCACAGTTCACAGTTCACAGTTCACAGTTCACAGTTCACAGTTCACAGTTCACAGTTCACAGTTCACAGTTCACAGTTCACAGTTCACAGTTCACAGTTCACAGTTCACAGTTCACAGTTCACAGTTCACAGTTCACAGTTCACAGTTCACAGTTCACAGTTCACAGTTCACAGTTCACAGTTCACAGTTCACAGTTCACAGTTCACAGTTCACAGTTCACAGTTCACAGTTCACAGTTCACAGTTCACAGTTCACAGTTCACAGTTCACAGTTCACAGTTCACAGTTCACAGTTCACAGTTCACAGTTCACAGTTCACAGTTCACAGTTCACAGTTCACAGTTCACAGTTCACAGTTCACAGTTCACAGTTCACAGTTCACAGTTCACAGTTCACAGTTCACAGTTCACAGTTCACAGTTCACAGTTCACAGTTCACAGTTCACAGTTCACAGTTCACAGTTCACAGTTCACAGTTCACAGTTCACAGTTCACAGTTCACAGTTCACAGTTCACAGTTCACAGTTCACAGTTCACAGTTCACAGTTCACACTTCACAGTCCACAGTTCACAGTTCACAGTGCACCGTTCTTAGTTCACAGCTCACAGTTCCCAGTTCACAGTTAACAGTTCACAGTTCACAATCCGCCGTTCACAGTTCACAATTTGCAGTGCACACTTCAAAGTTCACAGCTCGCAGTTCACAGTTCACAGTTCACAGTTCACAGTTCACAGTTCACAGTTCACAGTTCACAGTTCACAGTTCACAGTTCACAGTTCACAGTTCACAGTTCACAGTTCACAGTTCACAGTTCACAGTTCACTGTTCACAAACCGCAGTTCACAGTTCACAGTTCACAGTTCACAGTTCACAGTTCACAGTTCACAGTTCACAGTTCACAGTTCACAGTTCACAGTTCACACTTCACACTTCACACTTCACAGTTCACAGTTCACAGTGCACCCTTCTTAGTTCACAGCTCACAGTTCCCAGTTCACAGTTCACAGTTCACAGTTCACAGTTCACAGTTCACAGTTCACAGTTCACAGTTCACAGTTCACAGTTCACAGTTCACAGTTCACAGTTCACAGTTCACAGTTCACAGTTCACAGTTCACAGTTCACAGTTCACAGTTCTCAGTTCACAGTTCACAGTTCACAGTTCACAGTTCACAGTTCACAGTTCACAGTTCACAGTTCACAGTTCACAGTTCACAGTTCACAGTTCACAGTTCACAAGTTCACAGTTCACAGTTCACAGTTCACAGTTCACAGTTCACAGTTCACAGTTCACAGTTCACAGTTCACAGTTCACAGTTCACAGTTCACAGTTCACAGTTCACAGTTCACAGTTCACAGTTCACAGTTCACAGTTCACAGTTCACAGTTCACAGTTCACAGTTCACAGTTCACAGTTCACAGTTCACAGTTCACAGTTCACAGTTCACAGTTCACAGTTCACAGTTCACAGTTCACAGTTCACAGTTCACAGTTCACAGTTCACAGTTCACAGTTCACAGTTCACAGTTCACAGTTCACAGTTCACAGTTCACAGTTCACAGTTCACAGTTCACAGTTCACAGTTCACAGTTCACAGTTCACAGTTCACAGTTCACAGTTCACAGTTCACAGTTCACAGTTCACAGTTCACAGTTCACAAGTTCACAGTTCACAGTTCACAGTTCACAGTTCACAGTTCACAGTTCACAGTTCACAGTTCACAGTTCACAGTTCACAGTTCACAGTTCACAGTTCACAGTTCACTGTTCACAGTTCACAGTTCACTGTTCACAGTTCACAGTTCACAGTTCACAGTTCACAGTTCACAGTTCACAGTTCACAGTTCACAGTTCACAGTTCACAGTTCACAGTTCACAGTTCACAGTTCACAGTTCACAGTTCACAGTTCACAGTTCACAGTTCACAGTTCACAGTTCACAGTTCACAGTTCACAGTTCACAGTTCACAGTTCACAGTTCACAGTTCACAGTTCACAGTTCACAGTTCACAGTTCACAGTTCACAGTTCACAGTTCACAGTTCACAGTTCACAGTTCACAGTTCACAGTTCACAGTTCACAGTTCACAGTTCACAGTTCACAGTTCACAGTTCACAGTTCACAGTTCACAGTTCACAGTTCACAGTTCACAGTTCACAGTTCACAGTTCACAGTTCACAGTTCACAGTTCACAGTTCACAGTTCACAGTTCACAGTTCACAGTTCACAGTTCACAGTTCACAGTTCACAGTTCACACTTCACACTTCACAGTCCACAGTTCACAGTTCACAGTGCACCGTTCTTAGTTCACAGCTCACAGTTCCCAGTTCACAGTTAACAGTTCACAGTTCACAATCCGCCGTTCACAGTTCACAATTTGCAGTGCACACTTCAAAGTTCACAGCTCGCAGTTCACAGTTCACAGTTCACAGTTCACAGTTCACAGTTCACAGTTCACAGTTCACAGTTCACAGTTCACAGTTCACAGTTCACAGTTCACAGTTCACAGTTCACAGTTCACAGTTCACAGTTCACAGTTCACAGTTCACAGTTCACAGTTCACTGTTCACAAATCGCAGTTCACAGTTCACAGTTCACAGTTCACAGTTCACAGTTCACAGTTCACAGTTCACAGTTCACAGTTCACAGTTCACAGTTCACAGTTCACAGTTCACAGTTCACAGTTCACAGTTCACAGTTCACAGTTCACAGTTCACAGTTCACACTTCACACTTCACACTTCACAGTTCACAGTTCACAGTGCACCCTTCTTAGTTCACAGCTCACAGTTCCCAGTTCACAGTTCACAGTTCACAGTTCACAGTTCACAGTTCACAGTTCACAGTTCACAGTTCACAGTTCACAGTTCACAGTTCACAGTTCACAGTTCACAGTTCACAGTTCACAGTTCACAGTTCACAGTTCACAGTTCACAGTTCACAGTTCACAGTTCACAGTTCACAGTTCACAGTTCACAGTTCACAGTTCACAGTTCACAGTTCACAGTTCACAGTTCACAGTTCACAGTTCACAGTTCACAGTTCACAGTTCACAGTTCACAGTTCACAGTTCACAGTTCACAGTTCACAGTTCACAGTTCACAGTTCACAGTTCACAGTTCACAGTTCACAGTTCACAGTTCACAGTTCACAGTTCACAGTTCACAGTTCACAGTTCACAGTTCACAGTTCACAGTTCACAGTTCACAGTTCACAGTTCACAGTTCACAGTTCACAGTTCACAGTTCACAGTTCACAGTTCACAGTTCACAGTTCACAGTTCACAGTTCACAGTTCACAGTTCACAGTTCACAGTTCACAGTTCACAGTTCACAGTTCACAGTTCACAGTTCACAGTTCACAGTTCACAGTTCACAGTTCACAGTTCACAGTTCACAGTTCACAGTTCACAGTTCACAGTTCACAGTTCACAGTTCACAGTTCACAGTTCACAGTTCACAGTTCACAGTTCACAGTTCACAGTTCACAGTTCACAGTTCACAGTTCACAGTTCACAGTTCACAGTTCACAGTTCACAGTTCACAGTTCACAGTTCACAGTTCACAGTTCACAGTTCACAGTTCACAGTTCACAGTTCACAGTTCACAGTTCACAGTTCACAGTTCACAGTTCACAGTTCACAGTTCACAGTTCACAGTTCACAGTTCACAGTTCACAGTTCACAGTTCACAGTTCACAGTTCACAGTTCACAGTTCACAGTTCACAGTTCACAGTTCACAGTTCACAGTTCACAGTTCACAGTTCACAGTTCACAGTTCACAGTTCACAGTTCACAGTTCACAGTTCACAGTTCACAGTTCACAGTTCACAGTTCACAGTTCACAGTTCACAGTTCACAGTTCACAGTTCACAGTTCACAGTTCACAGTTCACAGTTCACAGTTCACAGTTCACAGTTCACAGTTCACAGTTCACAGTTCACAGTTCACAGTTCACAGTTCACAGTTCACAGTTCACAGTTCACAGTTCACAGATCACAGTTCACAGTTCACTGTTCACAAATCGCAGTTCACAGTTCACAGTTCACAGTTCACAGTTCACAGTTCACAATTCACACTTCACAGTTCACAGTTCACAGTTCACAGTTCACAGTTCACAGTTCACAGTTCACAGTTCACAGTTCACAGTTCACAGTTCACAGTTCACAGTTCACAGTTCACAGTTCACAGTTCACACTTCACACTTCACACTTCACACTTCACACTTCACACTTCACACTTCACACTTCACACTTCACACTTCACACTTCACACTTCACACTTCACACTTCACACTTCACACTTCACAGTTCACAGTTCACAGTTCACAGTTCACAGTTCACAGTTCACAGTTCACAGTTCACAGTTCACAGTTCACAGTTCACAGTTCTCAGTTCACAGTTCTCAGTTCACAGTTCACAGTTCACAGTTCACAGTTCACAGTTCACAGTTCACAGTTCACAGTTCACAGTTCACAGTTCACAGTTCACAGTTCACAGTTCACAGTTCACAGTTCACAGTTCACAGTTCACAGTTCACAGTTCACAGTTCACAGTTCACAGTTCACAGTTCACAGTTCACAGTTCACAGTTCACAGTTCACAGTTCACAGTTCACAGTTCACAGTTCACAGTTCACAGTTCACAGTTCACAGTTCACAGTTCACAGTTCACAGTTCACAGTTCACAGTTCACAGTTCACAGTTCACAGTTCACAGTTCACAGTTCACAGTTCACAGTTCACAGTTCACAGTTCACAGTTCACAGTTCACAGTTCACAGTTCACAGTTCACAGTTCACAGTTCACAGTTCACAGTTCACAGTTCACAGTTCACAGTTCACAGTTCACAGTTCACAGTTCACAGTTCACAGTTCACAGTTCACAGTTCACAGTTCACAGTTCACAGTTCACAGTTCACAGTTCACAGTTCACAGTTCACAGTTCACAGTTCACAGTTCACAGTTCACAGTTCACAGTTCACAGTTCACAGTTCACAGTTCACAGTTCACAGTTCACAGTTCACAGTTCACAGTTCACAGTTCACAGTTCACAGTTCACAGTTCACAGTTCACAGTTCACAGTTCACAGTTCACAGTTCACAGTTCACAGTTCACAGTTCACAGTTCACAGTTCACAGTTCACAGTTCACAGTTCACAGTTCACAGTTCACAGTTCACAGTTCACAGTTCACAGTTCACAGTTCACAGTTCACAGTTCACAGTTCACAGTTCACAGTTCACAGTTCACAGTTCACAGTTCACAGTTCACAGTTCACAGTTCACAGTTCACAGTTCACAGTTAACAGTTCACAGTTCACAATCCGCCGTTCACAGTTCACAATTTGCAGTGCACACTTCAAAGTTCACAGCTCGCAGTTCACAGTTCACAGTTCACAGTTCACAGTTCACAGTTCACAGTTCACAGTTCACAGTTCACAGTTCACAGTTCACAGTTCACAAGTTCACAGTTCACAGTTCACAGTTCACAGTTCACAGTTCACAGTTCACAGTTCACAGTTCACAGTTCACAGTTCACAGTTCACAGTTCACAGTTCACAGTTCACAGTTCACAGTTCACAGTTCACAGTTCACAGTTCACAGTTCACAGTTCACAGTTCACAGTTCACAGTTCACAGTTCACAGTTCACAGTTCACAGTTCACAGTTCACAGTTCACAGTTCACAGTTCACAGTTCACAGTTCTCACTTCACACTTCACACTTCACACTTCACAGTTCACAGTTCACAGTTCACAGTTCACAGTTCACAGTTCACAGTTCACAGTTCACAGTTCACAGTTCACAGTTCACAGTTCACAGTTCACAGTTCACAGTTCACAGTTCACAGTTCACAGTTCACAGTTCACAGTTCACAGTTCACAGTTCACAGTTCACAGTTCACAGTTCACAGTTCACAGTTCACAGTTCACAGTTCACAGTTCACAGTTCACAGTTCACAGTTCACAGTTCACAGTTCACAGTTCACAGTTCACAGTTCACAGTTCACAGTTCACAGTTCACAGTTCACAGTTCACAGTTCACAGTTCACAGTTCACAGTTCACAGTTCACAGTTCACAGTTCACAGTTCACAGTTCACAGTTCACAGTTCACAGTTCACAGTTCACAGTTCACAGTTCACAGTTCACAGTTCACAGTTCACAGTTCACAGTTCACAGTTCACAGTTCACAGTTCACAGTTCACAGTTCACAGTTCACAGTTCACAGTTCACAGTTCACAGTTCACAGTTCACAGTTCACAGTTCACAGTTCACAGTTCACAGTTCACAGTTCACAGTTCACAGTTCACAGTTCACAGTTCACAGTTCACAGTTCACAGTTCACAGTTCACAGTTCACAGTTCACACTTCACAGTCCACAGTTCACAGTTCACAGTGCACCCTTCTTAGTTCACAGCTCACAGTTCCCAGTTCACAGTTAACAGTTCACAGTTCACAATCCGCCGTTCACAGTTCACAATTTGCAGTGCACACTTCAAAGTTCACAGTTCACAGTTCACAGTGCACCGTTTTTAGTTCACAGCTCACAGTTCCCAGTTCACAGTTCCCAGTTCACAGTTAACAGTTCACAGTTCACAGTTCACAGTTCACAGTTCACAGTTCACAGTTCACAGTTCACAGTTCACAGTTCACAGTTCACAGTTCACAGTTCACAGTTCACAGTTCACAGTTCACAGTTCACAGTTCACAAGTTCACAGTTCACAGTTCACAGTTCACAGTTCACAGTTCACAGTTCACAGTTCACAGTTCACAGTTCACAGTTCACAGTTCACAGTTCACAGTTCACAGTTCACAGTTCACAGTTCACAGTTCACAGTTCACAGTTCACAATCCGCCGTTCACAGTTCACAATTTGCAGTGCACACTTCAAAGTTCACAGCTCGCAGTTCACAGTTCACAGTTCACAGTTCACAGTTCACAGTTCACAGTTCACAGTTCACAGTTCACAGTTCACAGTTCACAGTTCACAGTTCACAGTTCACAGTTCACAGTTCACAGTTCACAGTTCACAGTTCACAGTTCACAGTTCACAGTTCACAGTTCACAGTTCACAGTTCACAGTTCACAAGTTCACAGTTCACAGTTCACAGTTCACAGTTCACAGTTCACAGTTCACAGTTCACAGTTCACAGTTCACAGTTCACAGTTCACAGTTCACAGTTCACAGTTCACAGTTCACAGTTCACAGTTCACAGTTCACAGTTCACAGTTCACAGTTCACAGTTCACAGTTCACAGTTCACAGTTCACAGTTCACAGTTCACAGTTCACAGTTCACAGTTCACAGTTCACAGTTCACAATCCGCCGTTCACAGTTCACAATTTGCAGTGCACACTTCAAAGTTCACAGTTCACAGTTCACAGTGCACCGTTTTTAGTTCACAGCTCACAGTTCCCAGTTCACAGTTAACAGTTCACAGTTCACAGTTCACAGTTCACAGTTCACAGTTCACAGTTCACAGTTCACAGTTCACAGTTCACAGTTCACAGTTCACAGTTCACAGTTCACAGTTCACAGTTCACAGTTCACAGTTCACAGTTCACAGTTCACAGTTCACAGTTCACAGTTCACAGTTCACACTTCACAGTCCACAGTTCACAGTGCACCGTTCTTAGTTCACAGCTCACAGTTCCCAGTTCACAGTTAACAGTTCACAGTTCACAATCCGCCGTTCACAGTTCACAATTTGCAGTGCACACTTCAAAGTTCACAGCTCGCAGTTCACAGTTCACAGTTCACAGTTCACAGTTCACAGTTCACAGTTCACAGTTCACAGTTCACAGTTCACACTTCACAGTCCACAGTTCACAGTGCACCGTTCTTAGTTCACAGCTCACAGTTCCCAGTTCACAGTTAACAGTTCACAGTTCACAATCCGCCGTTCACAGTTCACAATTTGCAGTGCACACTTCAAAGTTCACAGCTCGCAGTTCACAGTTCACAGTTCACAGTTCACAGTTCACAGTTCACAGTTCACAGTTCACAGTTCACAGTTCACAGTTCACAGTTCACAGTTCACAGTTCACAGTTCACAGTTCACAGTTCACAGTTCACAGTTCACAGTTCACAGTTCACAGTTCACAGTTCACAGTTCACAGTTCACAGTTCACAGTTCACAGTTCACAAGTTCACAGTTCACAGTTCACAGTTCACAGTTCACAGTTCACAGTTCACAGTTCACAGTTCACAGTTCACAGTTCACAGTTCACAGTTCACAGTTCACAGTTCACAGTTCACAGTTCACAGTTCACAGTTCACAGTTCACAGTTCACAGTTCACAGTTCACAGTTCACAGTTCACAGTTCACAGTTCACAGTTCACAGTTCACAGTTCACAGTTCACAGTTCACAATCCGCCGTTCACAGTTCACAATTTGCAGTGCACACTTCAAAGTTCACAGTTCACAGTTCACAGTGCACCGTTTTTAGTTCACAGCTCACAGTTCCCAGTTCACAGTTAACAGTTCACAGTTCACAGTTCACAGTTCACAGTTCACAGTTCACAGTTCACAGTTCACAGTTCACAGTTCACAGTTCACAGTTCACAGTTCACAGTTCACAGTTCACAGTTCACAGTTCACAGTTCACAGTTCACAGTTCACAGTTCACAGTTCACAGTTCACAGTTCACAGTTCACAGTTCACACTTCACAGTCCACAGTTCACAGTGCACCGTTCTTAGTTCACAGCTCACAGTTCCCAGTTCACAGTTAACAGTTCACAGTTCACAATCCGCCGTTCACAGTTCACAATTTGCAGTGCACACTTCAAAGTTCACAGCTCGCAGTTCACAGTTCACAGTTCACAGTTCACAGTTCACAGTTCACAGTTCACAGTTCACAGTTCACAGTTCACAGTTCACAGTTCACAGTTCACAATCCGCCGTTCACAGTTCACAATTTGCAGTGCACACTTCAAAGTTCACAGCTCGCAGTTCACAGTTCACAGTTCACAGTTCACAGTTCACAGTTCACAGTTCACAGTTCACAGTTCACAGTTCACAGTTCACAGTTCACAGTTCATAGTTCACAGTTCACAGTTCACAGTTCACAGTTCACAGTTCACAGTTCACAGTTCACAGTTCACAGTTCACAGTTCACAGTTCACAGTTCACAGTTCACAGTTCACAGTTCACAGTTCACAGTTCACAGTTCACAGTTCACAGTTCACAGTTCACAGTTCACAGTTCACAGTTCACAGTTCACAGTTCACAGTTCACAGTTCACAGTTCACAGTTCACTGTTCACAAATCGCAGTTCACAGTTCACAGTTCACAGTTCACAGTTCACAGTTCACAGTTCACAGTTCACAGTTCACAGTTCACAGTTCACAGTTCACAGTTCACAGTTCACAGTTCACAGTTCACAGTTCACAGTTCACAGTTCACAGTTCTCAGTTCACAGTTCACAGTTCACAGTTCACAGTTCACAGATCACAGTTCACAGTTCACAGTTCACAGTTCACTGTTCACAAATCGCAGTTCACAGTTCACAGTTCACAGTACACAGTTCACAGTTCACACTTCACAGTTCACAGTTCACAGTTCACAGTTCACAGTTCACAGTTCACAGTTCACAGTTCACAGTTCACAGTTCACAGTTCACAGTTCACAGTTCACAGTTCACAGTTCACCGTTCACAGTTCACAGTTCACAGTTCACAGTTCACAGTTCACCGTTCACAGTTCACAGTTCACAGTTCACAGTTCACAGTTCACAGTTCACAGTTCACAGTTCACAGTTCACAGTTCACAGTTCACAGTTCACAGTTCACAGTTCACAGTTCACAGTTCACAGTTCACAGTTCACAGTTCACAGTTCACAGTTCACAGTTCACAGTTCACAGTTCACAGTTCACAGTTCACAGTTCACAGTTCACAGTTCACAGTTCACAGTTCACCGTTCACAGTTCACAGTTCACAGTTCACAGTTCACAGTTCACAGTTCACAGTTCACAGTTCACAGTTCACAGTTCACAGTTCACAGTTCACAGTTCACAGTTCACAGTTCACAGTTCACAGTTCACAGTTCACAGTTCACAGTTCACAGTTCACAGTTCACAGTTCACAGTTCACAGTTCACAGTTCACAGTTCACAGTTCACAGTTCACAGTTCACAGTTCACAGTTCACAGTTCACAGTTCACAGTTCACACTTCACAGTCCACAGTTCACAGTTCACAGTGCACCCTTCTTAGTTCCCAGCTCACAGTTCCTAGTTCACAGTTAACAGTTCACAGTTCACAATCCGCCGTTCACAGTTCACAATTTGCAGTGCACACTTCAAAGTTCACAGCTCGCAGTTCACAGTTCACAGTTCACAGTTCACAGTTCACAGTTCACAGTTCACAGTTCACAGTTCACAGTTCACAGTTCACAGTTCACAGTTCACAGTTCACAGTTCACAGTTCACAGTTCACAGTTCACAGTTCACAGTTCACAGTTCACAGTTCACAGTTCACAGTTCACAGTTCACAGTTCACAGTTCACAGTTCACAGTTCACAGTTCACAGTTCACAGTTCACAGTTCACAGTTCACAGTTCACAGTTCACAGTTCACAGTTCACAGTTCACAGTTCACAGTTCACAGTTCACAGTTCACAGTTCACAGTTCACAGTTCACAGTTCACAGTTCACAGTTCACAGTTCACAGTTCACAGTTCACAGTTCACACTTCACAGTCCACAGTTCACAGTTCACAGTGCACCCTTCTTAGTTCACAGCTCACAGTTCCCAGTTCACAGTTAACAGTTCACAGTTCACAATCCGCCGTTCACAGTTCACAATTTGCAGTGCACACTTCAAAGTTCACAGTTCACAGTTCACAGTGCACCGTTTTTAGTTCACAGCTCACAGTTCCCAGTTCACAGTTAACAGTTCACTGTTCACAATCCGCCGTTCACAGTTCACAATTTGCAGTGCACACTTCAAAGTTCACAGCTCGCAGTTCATAGTTCACAGTTCACAGTTCACAGTTTACAGTTCACAGTTCACAGTTCACAGTTCACAGTTCACAGTTCACAGTTCACAGTTCACAGTTCACAGTTCACAGTTCACAGTTCACAGTTCACAGTTCACTGTTCACAAATCGCAGTTCACAGTTCACAGTTCACAGTTCACAGTTCACAGTTCACAGTTCACAGTTCACAGTTCACAGTTCACAGTTCACAGTTCACAGTTCACAGTTCACAGTTCACAGTTCACAGTTCACAGTTCACAGTTCTCAGTTCACAGTTCACAGTTCACTGTTCACAAATCGCAGTTCACAGTTCACAGTTCACAGTACACAGTTCACAGTTCACACTTCACAGTTCACAGTTCACAGTTCACAGTTCACAGTTCACAGTTCACAGTTCACAGTTCACAGTTCACAGTTCACAGTTCACAGTTCACAGTTCACCGTTCACAGTTCACAGTTCACAGTTCACAGTTCACAGTTCACCGTTCACAGTTCACAGTTCACAGTTCACAGTTCACAGTTCACAGTTCACAGTTCACAGTTCACAGTTCACAGTTCACAGTTCACAGTTCACAGTTCACAGTTCACAGTTCACAGTTCACAGTTCACAGTTCACAGTTCACAGTTCACAGTTCACAGTTCACAGTTCACAGTTCACAGTTCACAGTTCACAGTTCACAGTTCACAGTTCACAGTTCACAGTTCACAGTTCACAGTTCACAGTTCACAGTTCACAGTTCACAGTTCACAGTTCACACTTCACACTTCACAGTCCACAGTTCACAGTTCACAGTGCACCCTTCTTAGTTCACAGCTCACAGTTCCCAGTTCACAGTTCACAGTTCACAGTTCACAGTTCACAGTTCACAGTTCACAGTTCACAGTTCACAGTTCACAGTTCACAGTTCACAGTTCACACTTCACAGTCCACAGTTCACAGTTCACAGTGCACCCTTCTTAGTTCCCAGCTCACAGTTCCCAGTTCACAGTTAACAGTTCACAGTTCACAATCCGCCGTTCACAGTTCACAATTTGCAGTGCACACTTCGAAGTTCACAGCTCGCAGTTCACAGTTCACAGTTCACAGTTCACAGTTCACAGTTCACAGTTCACAGTTCACAGTTCACAGTTCACAGTTCACAGTTCACAGTTCACAGTTCACAGTTCACAGTTCACAGTTCACAGTTCACAGTTCACAGTTCACAGTTCACAGTTCACTGTTCACAAATCGCAGTTCACAGTTCGCAGTTCACAGTTCACAGTTCACAGTTCACAGTTCACAGTTCACAGTTCACAGTTCACAGTTCACAGTTCACAGTTCACAGTTCACAGTTCACAGTTCACAGTTCACAGTTCACAGTTCACAGTTCACAGTTCACAGTTCACAGTTCACAGTTCACAGTTCACAGTTCACAGTTCACAGTTCACAGTTCACAGTTCACAGTTCACAGTTCACAGTTCACAGTTCACAGTTCACAGTTCACAGTTCACAGTTCACAGTTCACAGTTCACAGTTCACAGTTCACAGTTCACAGTTCACAGTTCACAGTTCACAGTTCACAGTTAACACTTCACACTTCACACTTCACACTTCACACTTCACACTTCACACTTCACAGTTCACAGTTCACACTTCACAGTTCACACTTCACAGTTCACACTTCACACTTCACACTTCACACTTCACACTTCACACTTCACACTTCACACTTCACACTTCACACTTCACACTTCACACTTCACAGTTCACAGTTCACAGTTCACAGTTCACAGTTCACAGTTCACAGTTCACAGTTCACAGTTCACAGTTCACAGTTCACAGTTCACAAGTTCACAGTTCACAGTTTACAGTTCACAGTTCACAGTTCACAGTTCACAGTTCACAGTTCACAGTTCACAGTTCACAGTTCACAGTTCACAGTTCACAGTTCACAGTTCACAGTTCACAGTTCACAGTTCACAGTTCACAGTTCACAGTTCACAGTTCACAGTTCACAGTTCACAGTTCACAGTTCACAGTTCACAGTTCACAGTTCACAGTTCACAGTTCACAGTTCACAGTTCACAGTTCACAGTTCACAGTTCACAGTTCACAGTTCACAGTTCACAGTTCACAGTTCACAGTTCACAGTTCACAGTTCACAGTTCACAGTTCACAGTTCACAGTTCACAGTTCACAGTTCACAGTTCACAGTTCACAGTTCACAGTTCACAGTTCACAGTTCACAGTTCACAGTTCACAGTTCACAGTTCACAGTTCACAGTTCACAGTTCACAGTTCACAGTTCACAGTTCACAGTTCACAGTTCACAGTTCACAGTTCACAGTTCACAGTTCACAGTTCACAGTTCACAGTTCACAGTTCACAGTTCACAGTTCACAGTTCACAGTTCACAGTTCACAGTTCACAGTTCACAGTTCACAGTTCACAGTTCACAGTTCACAGTTCACAGTTCACAGTTCACAGTTCACAGTTCACAGTTCACAGTTCACAGTTCACAGTTCACAGTTCACAGTTCACAGTTCACAGTTCACAGTTCACAGTTCACAGTTCACAGTTCACAGTTCACAGTTCACAGTTCACAGTTCACAGTTCACAGTTCACAGTTCACAGTTCACAGTTCACAGTTCACAGTTCACAGTTCACAGTTCACAGTTCACAGTTCACAGTTCACAGTTCACAGTTCACAGTTCACAGTTCACAGTTCACAGTTCACAGTTCACAGTTCACAGTTCACAGTTCACAGTTCACAGTTCACAGTTCACAGTTCACAGTTCACAGTTCACAGTTCACACTTCACAGTCCACAGTTCACAGTTCACAGTGCACCGTTCTTAGTTCACAGCTCACAGTTCCCAGTTCACAGTTAACAGTTCACAGTTCACAATCCGCCGTTCACAGTTCACAATTTGCAGTGCACACTTCAAAGTTCACAGCTCGCAGTTCACAGTTCACAGTTCACAGTTCACAGTTCACAGTTCACAGTTCACAGTTCACAGTTCACAGTTCACAGTTCACAGTTCACAGTTCACAGTTCACAGTTCACAGTTCACAGTTCACAGTTCACTGTTCACAAACCGCAGTTCACAGTTCACAGTTCACAGTTCACAGTTCACAGTTCACAGTTCACAGTTCACAGTTCACAGTTCACAGTTCACAGTTCACACTTCACACTTCACACTTCACAGTTCACAGTTCACAGTGCACCCTTCTTAGTTCACAGCTCACAGTTCCCAGTTCACAGTTCACAGTTCACAGTTCACAGTTCACAGTTCACAGTTCACAGTTCACAGTTCACAGTTCACAGTTCACAGTTCACAGTTCACAGTTCACAGTTCACAGTTCACAGTTCACAGTTCACAGTTCACAGTTCACAGTTCACAGTTCACAGTTCACAGTTCTCAGTTCACAGTTCACAGTTCACAGTTCACAGTTCACAGTTCACAGTTCACAGTTCACAGTTCACAGTTCACAGTTCACAGTTCACAGTTCACAGTTCACAAGTTCACAGTTCACAGTTCACAGTTCACAGTTCACAGTTCACAGTTCACAGTTCACAGTTCACAGTTCACAGTTCACAGTTCACAGTTCACAGTTCACAGTTCACATTTCACAGTTCACAGTTCACAGTTCACAGTTCACAGTTCACAGTTCACAGTTCACAGTTCACAGTTCACAGTTCACAGTTCACAGTTCACAGTTCACAGTTCACAGTTCACAGTTCACAGTTCACAGTTCACAGTTCACAGTTCACAGTTCACAGTTCACAGTTCACAGTTCACAGTTCACAGTTCACAGTTCACAGTTCACAGTTCACAGTTCACAGTTCACAGTTCACAGTTCACAGTTCACAGTTCACAGTTCACAGTTCACAGTTCACAGTTCACAGTTCACAGTTCACAGTTCACAGTTCACAGTTCACAGTTCACAGTTCACAGTTCACAGTTCACAGTTCACAGTTCACAAGTTCACAGTTCACAGTTCACAGTTCACAGTTCACAGTTCACAGTTCACAGTTCACAGTTCACAGTTCACAGTTCACAGTTCACAGTTCACAGTTCACAGTTCACTGTTCACAGTTCACAGTTCACTGTTCACAGTTCACAGTTCACAGTTCACAGTTCACAGTTCACAGTTCACAGTTCACAGTTCACAGTTCACAGTTCACAGTTCACAGTTCACAGTTCACAGTTCACAGTTCACAGTTCACAGTTCACAGTTCACAGTTCACAGTTCACAGTTCACAGTTCACAGTTCACAGTTCACAGTTCACAGTTCACAGTTCACAGTTCACAGTTCACAGTTCACAGTTCACAGTTCACAGTTCACAGTTCACAGTTCACAGTTCACAGTTCACAGTTCACAGTTCACAGTTCACAGTTCACAGTTCACAGTTCACAGTTCACAGTTCACAGTTCACAGTTCACAGTTCACAGTTCACAGTTCACAGTTCACAGTTCACAGTTCACAGTTCACAGTTCACAGTTCACAGTTCACAGTTCACAGTTCACAGTTCACAGTTCACACTTCACACTTCACAGTCCACAGTTCACAGTTCACAGTGCACCGTTCTTAGTTCACAGCTCACAGTTCCCAGTTCACAGTTAACAGTTCACAGTTCACAATCCGCCGTTCACAGTTCACAATTTGCAGTGCACACTTCAAAGTTCACAGCTCGCAGTTCACAGTTCACAGTTCACAGTTCACAGTTCACAGTTCACAGTTCACAGTTCACAGTTCACAGTTCACAGTTCACAGTTCACAGTTCACAGTTCACAGTTCACAGTTCACAGTTCACAGTTCACAGTTCACTGTTCACAAATCGCAGTTCACAGTTCACAGTTCACAGTTCACAGTTCACAGTTCACAGTTCACAGTTCACAGTTCACAGTTCACAGTTCACAGTTCACAGTTCACAGTTCACAGTTCACAGTTCACAGTTCACAGTTCACAGTTCACAGTTCACAGTTCACAGTTCACAGTTCACAGTTCACAGTTCACAGTTCACAGTTCACAGTTCACAGTTCACAGTTCACAGTTCACAGTTCACAGTTCACAGTTCACAGTTCACAGTTCACAGTTCACAGTTCACACTTCACAGTCCACAGTTCACAGTTCACAGTGCACCCTTCTTAGTTCACAGCTCACAGTTCCCAGTTCACAGTTAACAGTTCACAGTTCACAATCCGCCGTTCACAGTTCACAATTTGCAGTGCACACTTCAAAGTTCACAGTTCACAGTTCACAGTGCACCGTTTTTAGTTCACAGCTCACAGTTCCCAGTTCACAGTTCCCAGTTCACAGTTAACAGTTCACAGTTCACAGTTCACAGTTCACAGTTCACAGTTCACAGTTCACAGTTCACAGTTCACAGTTCACAGTTCACAGTTCACAGTTCACAGTTCACAGTTCACAGTTCACAGTTCACAGTTCACAAGTTCACAGTTCACAGTTCACAGTTCACAGTTCACAGTTCACAGTTCACAGTTCACAGTTCACAGTTCACAGTTCACAGTTCACAGTTCACAGTTCACAGTTCACAGTTCACAGTTCACAGTTAACAGTTCACAGTTCACAATCCGCCGTTCACAGTTCACAATTTGCAGTGCACACTTCAAAGTTCACAGCTCGCAGTTCACAGTTCACAGTTCACAGTTCACAGTTCACAGTTCACAGTTCACAGTTCACAGTTCACAGTTCACAGTTCACAGTTCACAGTTCACAGTTCACAGTTCACAGTTCACAGTTCACAGTTCACAGTTCACAGTTCACAGTTCACAGTTCACAGTTCACAGTTCACAGTTCACAAGTTCACAGTTCACAGTTCACAGTTCACAGTTCACAGTTCACAGTTCACAGTTCACAGTTCACAGTTCACAGTTCACAGTTCACAGTTCACAGTTCACAGTTCACAGTTCACAGTTCACAGTTCACAGTTCACAGTTCACAGTTCACAGTTCACAGTTCACAGTTCACAGTTCACAGTTCACAGTTCACAGTTCACAGTTCACAGTTCACAGTTCACAGTTCACAATCCGCCGTTCACAGTTCACAATTTGCAGTGCACACTTCAAAGTTCACAGTTCACAGTTCACAGTGCACCGTTTTTAGTTCACAGCTCACAGTTCCCAGTTCACAGTTAACAGTTCACAGTTCACAGTTCACAGTTCACAGTTCACAGTTCACAGTTCACAGTTCACAGTTCACAGTTCACAGTTCACAGTTCACAGTTCACAGTTCACAGTTCACAGTTCACAGTTCACAGTTCACAGTTCACAGTTCACAGTTCACAGTTCACAGTTCACAGTTCACAGTTCACACTTCACAGTCCACAGTTCACAGTGCACCGTTCTTAGTTCACAGCTCACAGTTCCCAGTTCACAGTTAACAGTTCACAGTTCACAATCCGCCGTTCACAGTTCACAATTTGCAGTGCACACTTCAAAGTTCACAGCTCGCAGTTCACAGTTCACAGTTCACAGTTCACAGTTCACAGTTCACAGTTCACAGTTCACAGTTCACAGTTCACACTTCACAGTCCACAGTTCACAGTGCACCGTTCTTAGTTCACAGCTCACAGTTCCCAGTTCACAGTTAACAGTTCACAGTTCACAATCCGCCGTTCACAGTTCACAATTTGCAGTGCACACTTCAAAGTTCACAGCTCGCAGTTCACAGTTCACAGTTCACAGTTCACAGTTCACAGTTCACAGTTCACAGTTCACAGTTCACAGTTCACAGTTCACAGTTCACAGTTCACAGTTCACAGTTCACAGTTCACAGTTCACAGTTCACAGTTCACAGTTCACAGTTCACAGTTCACAGTTCACAGTTCACAGTTCACAGTTCACAGTTCACAAGTTCACAGTTCACAGTTCACAGTTCACAGTTCACAGTTCACAGTTCACAGTTCACAGTTCACAGTTCACAGTTCACAGTTCACAGTTCACAGTTCACAGTTCACAGTTCACAGTTCACAGTTCACAGTTCACAGTTCACAGTTCACAGTTCACAGTTCACAGTTCACAGTTCACAGTTCACAGTTCACAGTTCACAGTTCACAGTTCACAGTTCACAATCCGCCGTTCACAGTTCACAATTTGCAGTGCACACTTCAAAGTTCACAGTTCACAGTTCACAGTGCACCGTTTTTAGTTCACAGCTCACAGTTCCCAGTTCACAGTTAACAGTTCACAGTTCACAGTTCACAGTTCACAGTTCACAGTTCACAGTTCACAGTTCACAGTTCACAGTTCACAGTTCACAGTTCACAGTTCACAGTTCACAGTTCACAGTTCACAGTTCACAGTTCACAGTTCACAGTTCACAGTTCACAGTTCACAGTTCACAGTTCACAGTTCACAGTTCACACTTCACAGTCCACAGTTCACAGTGCACCGTTCTTAGTTCACAGCTCACAGTTCCCAGTTCACAGTTAACAGTTCACAGTTCACAATCCGCCGTTCACAGTTCACAATTTGCAGTGCACACTTCAAAGTTCACAGCTCGCAGTTCACAGTTCACAGTTCACAGTTCACAGTTCACAGTTCACAGTTCACAGTTCACAGTTCACAGTTCACAGTTCACAGTTCACAGTTCACAGTTCACAATCCGCCGTTCACAGTTCACAATTTGCAGTGCACACTTCAAAGTTCACAGCTCGCAGTTCACAGTTCACAGTTCACAGTTCACAGTTCACAGTTCACAGTTCACAGTTCACAGTTCACAGTTCACAGTTCACAGTTCATAGTTCACAGTTCACAGTTCACAGTTCACAGTTCACAGTTCACAGTTCACAGTTCACAGTTCACAGTTCACAGTTCACAGTTCACAGTTCACAGTTCACAGTTCACAGTTCACAGTTCACAGTTCACAGTTCACAGTTCACAGTTCACAGTTCACAGTTCACAGTTCACAGTTCACAGTTCACAGTTCACAGTTCACTGTTCACAAATCGCAGTTCACAGTTCACAGTTCACAGTTCACAGTTCACAGTTCACAGTTCACAGTTCACAGTTCACAGTTCACAGTTCACAGTTCACAGTTCACAGTTCACAGTTCACAGTTCACAGTTCACAGTTCACAGTTCACAGTTCACAGTTCACAGTTCACAGTTCACAGTTCACAGTTCACAGTTCACAGTTCACAGTTCACAGTTCACAGTTCACAGTTCACAGTTCACAGTTCACAGTTCACAGTTCACAGTTCACAGTTCACAGTTCACAGTTCACAGTTCACAGTTCACAGTTCACAGTTCACTGTTCACAAATCGCAGTTCACAAATCGCAGTTCACAGTTCACAGTTCACAGTTCACAGTTCACACTTCACAGTTCACAGTTCACAGTTCACAGTTCACAGTTCACAGTTCACAGTTCACAGTTCACAGTTCACAGTTCACAGTTCACAGTTCACAGTTCACAGTTCACAGTTCACAGTTCACAGTTCACAGTTCACAGTTCACAGTTCACAGTTCACAGTTCACAGTTCACAGTTCACAGTTCACAGTTCACAGTTCACAGTTCACAGTTCACAGTTCACAGTTCACAGTTCACAGTTCACAGTTCACAGTTCACAGTTCACAGTTCACAGTTCACAGTTCACAGTTCACAGTTCACAGTTCACAGTTCACAGTTCACTGTTCACAAATCGCAGTTCACAAATCGCAGTTCACAGTTCACAGTTCACACTTCACAGTTCACAGTTCACAGTTCACAGTTCACAGTTCACAGTTCACAGTTCACAGTTCACAGTGCACCGTTTTTAGTTCACAGCTCACAGTTCCCAGTTCACAGTTAACAGTTCACAGTTCACAGTTCACAGTTCACAGTTCACAGTTCACAGTTCACAGTTCACAGTTCACAGTTCACAGTTCACAGTTCACAGTTCACAGTTCACAGTTCACAGTTCACAGTTCACAGTTCACAGTTCACAGTTCACAAGTTCACAGTTCACAGTTCACAGTTCACAGTTCACAGTTCACAGTTCACAGTTCACAGTTCACAGTTCACAGTTCACAGTTCACAGTTCACAGTTCACAGTTCACAGTTCACAGTTCACAGTTCACAGTTCACAGTTCACAGTTCACAGTTCACAGTTCACAGTTCACAGTTCACAGTTCACAGTTCACAGTTCACAGTTCACAGTTCACAGTTCACAGTTCACAGTTCACAGTTCACAGTTCACAGTTCACAGTTCACAGTTCACAGTTCACAGTTCACAGTTCACAGTTCACAGTTCACAGTTCACAGTTCACAGTTCACAGTCCACAGTTCACAGTTCACAGTGCACCGTTCTTAGTTCACAGCTCACAGTTCCCAGTTCACAGTTAACAGTTCACAGTTCACAATCCGCCGTTCACAGTTCACAATTTGCAGTGCACATTTCAAAGTTCACAGCTCGCAGTTCACAGTTCACAGTTCACAGTTCACAGTTCACAGTTCACAGTTCACAGTTCACAGTTCACAGTTCACAGTTCACAGTTCACAGTTCACAGTTCACAGTTCACAGTTCACTGTTCACAAATCGCAGTTCACAGTTCACAGTTCACAGTTCACAGTTCACAGTTCACAGTTCACAGTTCACAGTTCACAGTTCACAGTTCACAGTTCACAGTTCACAGTTCACAGTTCACAGTTCACAGTTCACAGTTCACAGTTCACAGTTCACAGTTCACAGTTCACACTTCACACTTCACACTTCACAGTTCACAGTTCACAGTGCACCCTTCTTAGTTCACAGCTCACAGTTCCCAGTTCACAGTTCACAGTTCACAGTTCACAGTTCACAGTTCACAATCCGCCGTTCACAGTTCACAATTTGCAGTGCACACTTCAAAGTTCACAGCTCGCAGTTCACAGTTCACAGTTCACAGTTCACAGTTCACAGTTCACCGTTCACAGTTCACAGTTCACAGTTCACAGTTCACAGTTCACAGTTCAGAGTTCACAGTTCACAGTTCACAGTTCACAGTTCACAGTTCACAGTTCACAGTTCACAGTTCACAGTTCACAGTTCACAGTTCACAGCTCACAGTTCCCAGTTCACAGTTCACAGTTCACAGTTCACAGTTCACAGTTCACAGTTCACAGTTCACAGTTCACAGTTCACAGTTCACAGTTCACAGTTCACAGTTCACAGTTCACAGTTCACAGTTCACAGTTCACAGTTCACAGTTCACAGTTCACAGTTCACAGTTCACAGTTCACAGTTCACAGTTCACAGTTCACAGTTCACAGTTCACAGTTCACAGTTCACAGTTCACAGTTCACAGTTCACACTTCACAGTCCACAGTTCACAGTTCACAGTGCACCGTTCTTAGTTCACAGCTCACAGTTCCCAGTTCACAGTTAACAGTTCACAGTTCACAATCCGCCGTTCACAGTTCACAATTTGCAGTGCACATTTCAAAGTTCACAGCTCGCAGTTCACAGTTCACAGTTCACAGTTCACAGTTCACAGTTCACAGTTCACAGTTCACAGTTCACAGTTCACAGTTCACAGTTCACAGTTCACAGTTCACAGTTCACAGTTCACTGTTCACAAATCGCAGTTCACAGTTCACAGTTCACAGTTCACAGTTCACAGTTCACAGTTCACAGTTCACAGTTCACAGTTCACAGTTCACAGTTCACAGTTCACAGTTCACAGTTCACAGTTCACAGTTCACAGTTCACAGTTCACAGTTCACAGTTCACAGTTCACACTTCACACTTCACACTTCACAGTTCACAGTTCACAGTGCACCCTTCTTAGTTCACAGCTCACAGTTCCCAGTTCACAGTTCACAGTTCACAGTTCACAGTTCACAGTTCACAATCCGCCGTTCACAGTTCACAATTTGCAGTGCACACTTCAAAGTTCACAGCTCGCAGTTCACAGTTCACAGTTCACAGTTCACAGTTCACAGTTCACAGTTCACAGTTCACAGTTCACAGTTCACAGTTCACAGTTCACACTTCACACTTCACACTTCACAGTTCACAGTTCACAGTGCACCCTTCTTAGTTCACAGCTCACAGTTCCCAGTTCACAGTTCACAGTTCACAGTTCACAGTTCACAGTTCACAATCCGCCGTTCACAGTTCACAATTTGCAGTGCACACTTCAAAGTTCACAGCTCGCAGTTCACAGTTCACAGTTCACAGTTCACAGTTCACAGTTCACCGTTCACAGTTCACAGTTCACAGTTCACAGTTCACAGTTCACAGTTCAGAGTTCACAGTTCACAGTTCACAGTTCACAGTTCACAGTTCACAGTTCACAGTTCACAGTTCACAGTTCACAGTTCACAGTTCACAGTTCACAGTTCACAGTTCACAGTTCACAGTTCACAGTTCACAGTTCACTGTTCACAAATCGCAGTTCACAGTTCACAGTTCACACTTCACAGTTCACAGTTCACAGTTCACAGTTCACAGTTCACAGTTCACAGTTCACTGTTCACAAATCGCAGTTCACAGTTCACAGTTCACAGTTCACAGTTCACAGTTCACAGTTCACAGTTCACAGTTCACAGTTCACAGTTCACAGTTCACAGTTCACACTTCACACTTCACACTTCACAGTTCACAGTTCACAGTGCACCCTTCTTAGTTCACAGCTCACAGTTCCCAGTTCACAGTTCACAGTTCACAGTTCACAATCCGCCGTTCACAGTTCACAATTTGCAGTGCACACTTCAAAGTTCACAGCTCGCAGTTCACAGTTCACAGTTCACAGTTCACAGTTCACAGTTCACCGTTCACAGTTCACAGTTCACAGTTCACAGTTCACAGTTCACAGTTCACAGTTCACAGTTCACAGTTCACAGTTCACAGTTCACAGTTCACAGTTCACAGTTCACAGTTCACAGTTCACTGTTCACAAATCGCAGTTCACAGTTCACACTTCACAGTTCACAGTTCACAGTTCACAGTTCACAGTTCACAGTTCACAGTTCACAGTTCACAGTTCACAGTTCACAGTTCACAGTTCTCAGTTCACAGTTCACAGTTCACAGTTCACAGTTCACAGTTCACAGTTCACAGTTCACAGTTCACAGTTCACAGTTCACAGTTCACAGTTCACAGTTCACAGTTCACAGTTCACAGTTCACAGTTCACAGTTCACAGTTCACAGTTCACAGTTCACAGTTCACAGTTCACAGTTCACAGTTCACAGTTCACAGTTCACAGTTCACAGTTCACAGTTCACAGTTCACAGTTCACAGTTCACAGTTCACAGTTCACAGTTCACAGTTCACAGTTCACAGTTCACAGTTCACAGTTCACAGTTCACAGTTCACAGTTCACAGTTCACAGTTCACAGTTCACAGTTCACAGTTCACAGTTCACAGTTCACAGTTCACAGTTCACAGTTCACAGTTCACAGTTCACAGTTCACAGTTCACAGTTCACAGTTCACAGTTCACAGTTCACAGTTCACAGTTCACAGTTCACAGTTCACAGTTCACAGTTCACAGTTCACAGTTCACTGTTCACAAATCGCAGTTCACAGTTCACAGTTCACAGTTAACAGTTCACACTTCACACTTCACACTTCACACTTCACAGTTCACACTTCACACTTCACACTTCACACTTCACACTTCACACTTCACACTTCACACTTCACACTTCACACTTCACACTTCACACTTCACAGTTCACAGTTCACAGTTCACAGTTCACAGTTCACAGTTCACAGTTCACAGTTCACAGTTCACAGTTCACAGTTCACAGTTCACAGTTCACAGTTCACAGTTCACAGTTCACAGTTCACAGTTCACAGTTCACAGTTCACAGTTCACAGTTCACAGTTCACAGTTCACAGTTCACAGTTCACAGTTCACAGTTCACAGTTCACAGTTCACAGTTCACAGTTCACAGTTCACAGTTCACAGTTCACAGTTCACAGTTCACAGTTCACAGTTCACAGTTCACAAGTTCACAGTTCACAGTTCAGAGTTCACAGTTCACAGTTCACAGTTCACAGTTCACAGTTCACAGTTCACAGTTCACAGTTCACAGTTCACAGTTCACAGTTCACAGTTCACAGTTCACAGTTAACAGTTCACAGTTCACAATCCGCCGTTCACAGTTCACAATTTGCAGTGCACACTTCAAAGTTCACAGCTCGCAGTTCACAGTTCACAGTTCACAGTTCACAGTTCACAGTTCACAGTTCACAGTTCACAGTTCACAGTTCACAGTTCACAGTTCACAGTTCACAGTTCACAGTTCACAGTTCACTGTTCACAAATCGCAGTTCACAGTTCACAGTTCACAGTTCACAGTTCACAGTTCACAGTTCACAGTTCACAGTTCACAGTTCACAGTTCACAGTTCACAGTTCACAGTTCACAGTTCACACTTCACACTTCACAGTTCACAGTTCACAGTGCACCCTTCTTAGTTCACAGCTCACAGTTCCCAGTTCACAGTTCACAGTTCACAGTTCACAGTTCACAATCCGCCGTTCACAGTTCACAATCTGCAGTGCACACTTCAAAGTTCACAGCTCGCAGTTCACAGTTCACAGTTCACAGTTCACAGTTCACCGTTCACAGTTCACAGTTCACCGTTCACAGTTCACAGTTCACAGTTCACAGTTCACAGTTCACAGTTCACAGTTCACAGTTCACAGTTCACAGTTCACAGTTCACAGTTCACAGTTCACAGTTCGCAGTTCACTGTTCACAAATCGCAGTTCACAGTTCACAGTTCACAGTTCACAGTTCACAGTTCACAGTTCACACTTCACACTTCACACTTCACACTTCACACTTCACACTTCACACTTCACAGTTCACAGTTCACAGTTCACAGTTCACAGTTCACAGTTCACAGTTCACAGTTCACAGTTCACAGTTCACAGTTCACAGTTCACAGTTCACTGTTCACAAATCGCAGTTCACAGTTCACAGTTCACAGTTAACAGTTCACACTTCACAGTTAACAGTTCACACTTCACACTTCACACTTCACAGTTCACACTTCACACTTCACACTTCACACTTCACACTTCACACTTCACACTTCACACTTCACACTTCACACTTCACACTTCACACTTCACACTTCACACTTCACACTTCACAGTTCACAGTTCACAGTTCACAGTTCACAGTTCACAGTTCACAGTTCACAGTTCACAGTTCACAGTTCACAGTTCACTGTTCACAGTTCACAGTTCACAGTTCACAGTTCACAGTTCACAGTTCACAGTTCACAGTTCACAGTTCACAGTTCACAGTTCACAGTTCACAGTTCACAGTTCACAGTTCACAGTTCACAGTTCACAGTTCACAGTTCACAGTTCACAGTTCACAGTTCACAGTTCACAGTTCACAGTTCACAGTTCACAGTTCACAGGTCACAGTTCACAGTTCACAGTTCACAGTTCACAGTTCACAGTTCACAGTTCACAGTTCACAGTTCACAGTTCACAGTTCACAGTTCACAGTTCACAGTTCACAGATCACAGTTCACAGTTCACAGTTCACAGTTCACAGTTCACAGTTCACAGTTCACAGTTCACAGTTCACAGTTCACAGTTCACAGTTCACAGTTCACAGTTCACAGTTCACAGTTCACAGTTCACAGTTCACAGTTCACAGTTCACAGTTCACAGTTCACAGTTAACAGTTCACACATCACAGATCACACTTCACAGATCACACTTCACAGATCACACTTCACAGATCACACTTCACAGATCACACTTCACAGTTCACACTTCACAGTTCACAGTTCACAGTTCACAGTTCACAGTTCACAGTTCACAGTTCACAGTTCACAGTTCACAGTTCACAGTTCACAGTTCACAGTTCACAGTTCACAGTTCACAGTTCACAGTTCACAGTTCACAGTTCACAGTTCACAGTTCACAGTTCACAGTTCACAGTTCACAGTTCACAGCTCGCAGTTCACAGTTCACAGATCACAGTTCACAGATCACAGTTCACAGTTCACAGTTCACAGTTCACAGTTCACAGTTCACACTTCACAGTCCACAGTTCACAGTTCACAGTGCACCCTTCTTAGTTCACAGCTCACAGTTCCCAGTTCACAGTTAACAGTTCACAGTTCACAATCAGCCGTTCACAGTTCACAATTTGCAGTGCACACTTCAAAGTTCACAGCTCGCAGTTCACAGTTCACAGTTCACAGTTCACAGTTCACAGTTCACAGTTCACAGTTCACAGTTCACAGTTCACAGTTCACAGTTCACAGTTCACAGTTCACAGTTCACAGTTCACAGTTCACAGTTCACAGTTCACAGTTCACAGTTCACAGTTCACAGTTCACAGTTCACAGTTCACAGTTCACAGTTCACAGTTCACAGTTCACAGTTCACAGTTCACAGTTCACAGTTCACAGTTCACAGTTCACAGTTCACAGTTCACAGTTCACAGTTCACAGTTCACAGTTCACAGTTCACAGTTCACAGTTCACAGTTCACAGTTCACAGTTCACAGTTCACAGTTCACAGTTCACAGTTCACAGTTCACAGTTCACAGTTCACAGTTCACAGTTCACAGTTCACAGTTCACAGTTCACAGTTCACAGTTCACAGTTCACAGTTCACAGTTCACAGTTCACAGTTCACAGTTCACAGTTCACAGTTCACAGTTCACAGTTCACAGTTCACAGTTCACAGTTCACAGTTCACAGTTCACAGTTCACAGTTCACAGTTCACAGTTCACAGTTCACAGTTCACAGTTCACAGTTAACAGTTCACAGTGCAACCTTCTCAGTTCACAGCTCACAGTTTCCAGTTCACAATTTGCAGTGCACACTTCAAAGTTCACAGCTCGCAGTTCACAGTTCACAGTTCACAGTTCACAGTTCACAGTTAACAGTTCACAGTTCACAATCCGCCGTTCACAGTTCACAGTTCACAGTTCACAGTTCACAGTTCACAGTTCACAGTTCACAGTTCACAGTTCACAGTTCACAGTTCACAGTTCACAGTTCGCAGTTCACTGTTCACAGTTCACAGTTCACAGTTCACAGTTCACAGTTCACAGATCACAGTTCACAGATCACAGTTCACAGTTCACAGTTCACAGTTCACAGTTCACAGTTCACAGTTCACAGTTCACAGTTCACAGTTCACAGTTCACAGTTCACAGTTCACAGTTCACAGTTCACAGTTCACAGTTCACAGTTCACAGTTCACAGTTCACAGTTCACAGTTCACAGTTCACAGTTCACAGTTCACAGTTCACAGTTCACAGTTCACAGTTCACAGTTCACAGTTCACAGTTCACAGTTAACAGTTCACAGTTCACAATCCGCCGTTCACAGTTCACAGTTCACAGTTCACAGTTCACAGTTCACAGTTCACAGTTCACAGTTCACAGTTCACAGTTCACAGTTCACAGTTCACAGTTCGCAGTTCACTGTTCACAGTTCACAGTTCACAGTTCACAGTTCACAGTTCACAGTTCACAGATCACAGTTCACAGTTCACAGTTCACAGTTCACAGTTCACAGTTCACAGTTCACAGTTCACAGTTCACAGTTCACAGTTCACAGTTCACAGTTCACAGTTCACAGTTCACAGTTCACAGTTCACAGTTCACAGTTCACAGTTCACAGTTCACAGTTCACAGTTCACAGTTCACAGTTCACAGTTCACAGTTCACAGTTCACAGTTCACAGTTCACAGTTCACAGTTCACAGTTCACAGTTCACAGTTCACAGTTCACAGTTCACAGTTCACAGTTCACAGTTCACAGTTCACAGTTCACAGTTCACAGTTCACAGTTCACAGTTCACAGTTCACAGTTCACAGTTCACAGTTCACAGTTCACAGTTCACAGTTCACAGTTCACAGTTCACAGTTCACAGTTCACAGTTCACAGTTCACAGTTCACAGTTCACAGTTCACAGTTCACAGTTCACAGTTCACAGTTCACAGTTCACAGTTCACAGTTCACAGTTCACAGTTCACAGTTCACAGTTCACAGTTCACAGTTCACAGTTCACAGTTCACAGTTCACAGTTCACAGTTAACAGTTCACAGTTCACAGTTCACAGTTAACAGTTCACAGTGCAACCTTCTCAGTTCACAGCTCACAGTTTCCAGTTCACAATTTGCAGTGCACACTTCAAAGTTCACAGCTCGCAGTTCACAGTTCACAGTTCACAGTTCACAGTTCACAGTTAACAGTTCACAGTTCACAATCCGCCGTTCACAGTTCACAATTTGCAGTGCACACTTCAAAGTTCACAGCTCGCAGTTCACAGTTCACAGTTCACAGTTCACAGTTCACAGTTCGCAGTTCACTGTTCACAGTTCACAGTTCACAGTTCACAGTTCACAGTTCACAGTTCACAGTTCACAGATCACAGTTCACAGTTCACAGTTCACAGTTCACAGTTCACAGTTCACAGTTCACAGTTCACAGTTCACAGTTCACAGTTCACAGTTCACAGTTCACAGTTCACAGTTCACAGTTCACAGTTCACAGTTCACAGTTCACAGTTCACAGTTCACAGTTCACAGTTCACAGTTCACAGTTCACAGTTCACAGTTCACAGTTCACAGTTCACAGTTCACAGTTCACAGTTCACAGTTCACAGTTCACAGTTCACAGTTCACAGTTCACAGTTCACAGTTCACAGTTCACAGTTCACAGTTCACAGTTCACAGTTCACAGTTCACAGTTCACAGTTCACAGTTCACAGTTCACAGTTCACAGTTCACAGTTCACAGTTCACAGTTCACAGTTCACAGTTCACAGTTCACAGTTCACAGTTCACAGTTCACAGTTCACAGTTCACAGTTCACAGTTCACAGTTCACAGTTCACAGTTCACAGTTCACAGTTCACAGTTCACAGTTCACAGTTCACAGTTCACAGTTCACAGTTCACAGTTCACAGTTCACAGTTCACAGTTCACAGTTCACAGTTCACAGTTCACAGTTCACAGTTCACAGTTCACAGTTCACAGTTCACAGTTCACAGTTCACAGTTCACAGTTCACAGTTCACAGTTCACAGTTCACAGTTCACAGTTCACAGTTCACAGTTCACAGTTCACAGTTCACAGTTCACAGTTCACAGTCCACAGTTCACAGTTCACAGTGCACCCTTCTTAGTTCACAGCTCACAGTTCCCAGTTCACAGTTAACAGTTCACAGTTCACAATCAGCCGTTCACAGTTCACAATTTGCAATGCACACTTCAAAGTTCACAGCTCGCAGTTCACAGTTCACAGTTCACAGTTCACAGTTCACAGTTCACAGTTCACAGTTCACAGTTCACAGTTCACAGTTCACAGTTCACAGTTCACAGTTCACAGTTCACAGTTCACAGTTCACAGTTCACAGTTCACAGTTCACAGTTCACAGTTCACAGTTCACAGTTCACAGTTCACAGTTCACAGTTCACAGTTCACAGTTCACAGTTCACAGTTCACAGTTCACAGTTCACAGTTCACAGTTCACAGTTCACAGTTCACAGTTCACAGTTCACAGTTCACAGTTCACAGTTCACAGTTCACAGTTCACAGTTCACAGTTCACAGTTCACAGTTCACAGTTCACAGTTCACAGTTCACAGTTCACAGTTCACAGTTCACAGTTCACAGTTCACAGTTCACAGTTCACAGTTCACAGTTCACAGTTCACAGTTCACAGTTCACAGTTCACAGTTCACAGTTCACAGATCACAGTTCACAGTTCACAGTTCACAGTTCACAGTTCACAGTTCACAGTCCACAGTTCACAGTTCACAGTGCACCCTTCTTAGTTCACAGCTCACAGTTCCCAGTTCACAGTTAACAGTTCACAGTTCACAATCCGCCGTTCACAGTTCACAATTTGCAGTGCACACTTCAAAGTTCACAGCTCGCAGTTCACAGTTCACAGTTCACACTTCACAGTTCACACTTCACAGTTCACAGTTCACAGTTCACAGTTCACAGTTCACAGTTCACAGTTCACAGTTCACAGCTCGCAGTTCACAGTTCACAGATCACAGTTCACAGTTCACAGTTCACAGTTCACAGTTCACAGTTCACAGTTCACAGTTCACAGTTCACAGTTCACAGTTCACAGTTCACAGTCCACAGTTCACAGTTCACAGTGCACCCTTCTTAGTTCACAGCTCACAGTTCCCAGTTCACAGTTAACAGTTCACAGTTCACAATCCGCCGTTCACAGTTCACAATTTGCAGTGCACACTTCAAAGTTCACAGCTCGCAGTTCACAGTTCACAGTTCACACTTCACAGTTCACAGTTCACAGTTCACAGTTCACAGTTCACAGTTCACAGTTCACAGTTCACAGTTCACAGTTCACAGTTCACAGTTCACAGTTCACAGTTCACAGTTCACAGTTCACAGTTCACAGTTCACAGTTCACAGTTCACAGTTCACAGTTCACAGTTCACAGTTCACAGTTCACAGTTCACAGTTCACAGTTCACAGTTCACAGTTCACAGTTCACAGTTCACAGTTCACAGTTCACAGTTCACAGTTCACAGTTCACAGTTCACAGTTCACAGTCCACAGTTCACAGTTCACAGTGCACCCTTCTTAGTTCACAGCTCACAGTTCCCAGTTCACAGTTAACAGTTCACAGTTCACAATCAGCCGTTCACAGTTCACAATTTGCAATGCACACTTCAAAGTTCACAGCTCGCAGTTCACAGTTCACAGTTCACAGTTCACAGTTCACAGTTCACAGTTCACAGTTCACAGTTCACAGTTCACAGTTCACAGTTCACAGTTCACAGTTCACAGTTCACAGTTCACAGTTCACAGTTCACAGTTCACAGTTCACAGTTCACAGTTCACAGATCACAGTTCACAGTTCACAGTTCACAGTTCACAGTTCACAGTTCACAGTTCACAGTTCACAGTCCACAGTTCACAGTTCACAGTGCACCCTTCTTAGTTCACAGCTCACAGTTCCCAGTTCACAGTTAACAGTTCACAGTTCACAATCCGCCGTTCACAGTTCACAATTTGCAGTGCACACTTCAAAGTTCACAGCTCGCAGTTCACAGTTCACAGTTCACAGTTCACACTTCACAGTTCACACTTCACAGTTCACAGTTCACAGTTCACAGTTCACAGTTCACAGTTCACAGTTCACAGTTCACAGTTCACAGTTCACAGTTCACAGTTCACAGTTCACACTTCACAGTTCACAGTTCACAGTTCACAGTGCACCCTTCTTAGTTCACAGCTCACAGTTCCCAGTTCACAGTTAACAGTTCACAGTTCACAATCCGCCGTTCACAGTTCACAATTTGCAGTGCACACTTCAAAGTTCACAGCTCGCAGTTCACAGTTCACAGTTCACAGTTCACAGTTCACAGTTCACAGTTCACAGTTCACAGTTCACAGTTCACAGTTCACAGTTCACAGTTCACAGTTCACAGTTCACAGTTCACAGTTCACAGTTCACAGTTCACAGTTCACAGTTCACAGTTCACAGTTCACAGTTCACAGTTCACAGTTCACAGTTCACAGTTCACAGTTCACAGTTCACAGTTCACAGTTCACAGTTCACAGTTCACAGTTCACAGTTCACAGTTCACAGTTCACAGTTCACAGTTCACAGTTCACAGTTCACAGTTCACAGTTCACAGTTCACAGTTCACAGTTCACAGTTCACAGTTCACAGTTCACAGTTCACAGATCACAGTTCACAGTTCACAGTTCAAAGTTCACAGTTCACAGTTCACAGTCCACAGTTCACAGTTCACAGTGCACCCTTCTTAGTTCACACCTCACAGTTCCCAGAACACAGTTAACAGTTCACAGTTCACAATCCGCCGTTCACAGTTCACAATTTGCAGTGCACACTTCAAAGTTCACAGCTCGCAGTTCACAGTTCACAGTTCACAGTTCACACTTCACAGTTCACACTTCACAGTTCACAGTTCACAGTTCACAGTTCACAGTTCACAGTTCACAGTTCACAGTTCACAGTTCACAGTTCACAGCTCGCAGTTCACAGTTCACAGATCACAGTTCACAGTTCACAGTTCACAGTTCACAGTTCACAGTTCACAGTTCACAGTTCACAGTTCACAGTTCACAGTTCACAGTCCACAGTTCACAGTCCACAGTGCACCCTTCTTAGTTCACAGCTCACAGTTCCCAGTTCACAGTTAACAGTTCACAGTTCACAATCCGCCGTTCACAGTTCACAATTTGCAGTGCACACTTCAAAGTTCACAGCTCGCAGTTCACAGTTCACAGTTCACACTTCACAGTTCACAGTTCACAGTTCACAGTTCACAGTTCACAGTTCACAGTTCACAGTTCACAGTTCACAGTTCGCAGTTCGCAGTTCGCAGTTCGCAGTTCGCAGTTCTCAGTTCACAGTTCGCAGTTCACAGTTCACAGTTCGCAGTTCACAGTTCACAGTTCACAGTTCACTGTTCACAAATCGCCGTTCACAGTTCACAGTTCACAGTTCACAGATCACAGTTCACAGTTCACAGTTCACAGTTCACAGTTCACAGTTCACAGTTCACAGTTCACAGTTCACAGATCACAGTTCACAGTTCACAGTTCACAGTTCACAGTTCACAGTTCACAGTTCACAGTTCACAGTTCACAGTTCACAGTTCACAGTTCACAGTTCACAGTTCACAGTTCACAGTTCACAGTTCACAGTTCACAGTTCACAGTTCACAGTTCACAGTTCACAGTTCACAGTTCACAGTTCCCAGTTCACAGTTAACAGTTCACAGTTCACAATCCGCCGTTCACAGTTCACAGTTCACAGTTCACAGTTCACAGTTCACAGTTCACAGTTCACAGTTCACAGTTCACAGTTCACAGTTCACAGTTTACAGTTCACAGTTCACAGTTCACAGTTAACAGTTCACAGTGCACCCTTCTCAGTTCACAGCTCACAGTTTCCAGTTCACAATTTGCAGTGCACACTTCAAAGTTCACAGCTCGCAGATCACAGTTCACAGTTCACAGTTCACAGTTCACAGTTCACAGTTCACAGTTCACAGTTCACAGTTCACAGTTGACAGTTCACTGTTCACAGTTCACAGTTCACAGTTCACAGTTCACAGTTCACAGTTCACAGTTCACAGTTCACAGTTCACAGTTCACAGTTCACAGTTCACAGTTCACAGTTCACAGTTCACAGTTCACAGTTCACAGTTCACTGTTCACAGTTCACAGTTCACAGTTCACAGTTCACAGTTCACAATCCGCCGTTCACAGTTCACAATTTGCAGTGCACACTTCAAAGTTCACAGCTCATAGTTCACAGTTAACAGTTCACAGTTCACAGTTCACAGTTCACAGTTCACAGTTCACAGTTCACAGTTCACAGTTCACAGTTCACTGTTCACAGTTCACAGTTCACAGTTCACAGTTCACAGTTCACAGTTCACAGTTCACAGTTCACAGTTCACAGTTCACAGTTCACAGTTCACAGTTCACAGTTCACAGTTCACAGTTCACAGTTCACAGTTCACAGTTCACAGTTCACAGTTCACAGTTCACAGTTCACAGTTCACAGTTCACAGTTCACAGTTCACAGTTCACAGTTCACAGTTCACAGTTCACAGTTCACAGTTCACAGTTCACAGTTCACAGTTCACAGTTCACAGTTCACAGTTCACAGTTCACAGTTCACAGTTCACAGTTCACAGTTCACAGTTCACAGTTCACAGTTCACAGTTCACAGTTCACAGTTCACAGTTCACTGTTCACAGTTCACAGTTCACAGTTCACAGTGCACCCTTCTTAGTTCACAGCTCACAGTTCCCAGTTCACAGTTAACAGTTCACAGTTCACAATCCGCCGTTCACAGTTCACAATTTGCAGTGCACACTTCAAAGTTCACAGCTCGCAGTTCACAGTTCACAGTTCACAGTTCACAGTTCACAGTTCACAGTTCACAGTTCACAGTTCACAGTTCACAGTTCCCAGTTCACAGTTCACAGTTCACAGTTCACAGTTCACAGTTCACAGTTCACACTTCAAAGTTCACAGCTCGCAGTTCACAGTTCACAGTTCACAGTTCACAGTTCACAGTTCACAGTTCCCAGTTCACAGTTCACAGTTCACAGTTCACAGTTCACAGTTCACAGTTCACAGTTCACAGTTCACAGTTCACAGTTCACAGTTCACAATTCACAGTTCACAGTTCACAGTTCACAGTTCACAGTTCACAGTTCACAGTTCACAGTTCACAGTTCACAGTTCACAGTTCACAGTTCACAGTTCACAGTTCACAGTTCACAGTTCACAGTTCACAGTTCACAGTTCACAGTTCACAGTTCACAGTTCACAGTTCACAGTTCACAGTTCACAGTTCACAGTTCACAGTTCACAGTTCACAGTTCACAGTTCACAGTTCACAGTTCACAGTTCACAGTTCACAGTTCACAGTTCACAGTTCACAGTTCACAGTTCACAGTTCACAGTTCACAGTTCACAGTTCACAGTTCACAGTTCACAGTTCACAGTTCACAGTTCACAGTTCACAGTTCACAGTTCACAGTTCACAGATCACAGTTCACAGTTCACAGTTCACAGTTCACAGTCCACAGTCCACAGTTCACAGTTCACAGTGCACCCTTCTTAGTTCACAGCTCACAGTTCCCAGTTCACAGTTAACAGTTCACAGTTCACAATCCGCCGTTCACAGTTCACAATTTGCAGTGCACACTTCAAAGTTCACAGCTCGCAGTTCACAGTTCACAGTTCACAGTTCACAGTTCACAGTTCACAGTTCACAGTTCACAGTTCACAGTTCACAGTTCACAGTTCACAGTTCACAGTTCACAGTTCACAGTTCACAGTTCACAGTTCACAGTTCACAGTTCACAGTTCACAGTTCACAGTTCACAGTTCACAGTTCACAGTTCACAGTTCACAGTTCACAGTTCACAGTTCACAGTTCACAGTTCACAGTTCACAGCTCGCAGTTCACAGTTCACAGATCACAGTTCACAGTTCACAGTTCACAGTTCACAGTTCACAGTTCACAGTTCACAGTTCACTGTTCACAGTTCACAGTTCACAGTTCACAGTTCACAGTTCACAGTTCACAGTTCACAGTTCACAGTTCACAGTTCACAGTTCACAGTTCACAGTTCACAGTTCACAGTTCACAGTTCACAGTTCACAGTTCACAGTTCACAGTTCACAGTTCACAGTTCACAGTTCACAGTTCACAGTTCACAGTTCACAGTTCACAGTTCACAGTTCACAGTTCACAGTTCACAGTTCACAGTTCACAGTTCACAGTTCACAGTTCACTGTTCACAGTTCACAGTTCACAGTTCACAGTTCACAGTTCACAGTTCACAATCCGCCGTTCACAGTTCACAATTTGCAGTGCACACTTCAAAGTTCACAGCTCGCAGTTCACAGTTCACAGTTCACAGTTCACAGTTCACAGTTCACAGTTCACAGTTCACAGTTCACAGTTCACAGTTCACAGTTCACAGTTCACAGTTCACAGTTCACAATCCGCCGTTCACAGTTCACAGTTCACAGTTCACAGTTCACAGTTCACAGTTCACAGTTCACAGTTCACAGATCACAGTTCACAGATCACAGTTCACAGATCACAGTTCACAGATCACAGTTCACAGATCACAGTTCACAGTTCACAGTTCACAGTTCACAGTTCACAGTTCACAGTTCACAGATCACAGTTCACAGTTCACAGTTCACAGTTCACAGTTCACAGTTCACAGTTCACAGTTCACAGTTCACAGTTCACAGTTCACAGTTCACAGTTCACAGTTCACAGTTGACAGTTCACAGTTCACAGTTCACAGTTCACAGTTCACAGTTCACAGTTCACAGTTCACAGTTCACAGTTCACAGTTCACAGTTCACAGTTCACAGTCCACAGTTCACAGTTCACAGTGCACCCTTCTTACTTCACAGCTCACAGTTCCCAGTTCACAGTTAACAGTTCACAGTTCACAATCCGCCGTTCACAGTTCACAATTTGCAGTGCACACTTCAAAGTTCACAGCTCGCAGTTCACAGTTCACAGTTCACAGTTCACAGTTCACAGTTCACAGTTCACAGTTCACAGTTCACAGTTCACAGTTCACAGTTCACAGTTCACAGTTCACAGTTCACAGTTCACAGTTCACAGTTCACAGTTCACAGTTCACAGTTCACAGTTCACAGTTCACAGTTCACAGTTCACAGTTCACAGTTCACAGTTCACAGTTCACAGTTCACAGTTCACAGTTCACAGTTCACAGTTCACAGTTCACAGTTCACAGTTCACAGTTCACAGTTCACAGTTCACAGTACACAGTTCACAGTTCACAGTTCACAGTTCACAGTTCACAGTTCACAGTTCACAGTTCACAGTTCACAGTTCACAGTTCACAGTTCACAGTTCACAGTTCACAGTTCACAGTTCACAGTTCACAGTTCACAGTTCACAGTTCACAGTTCACAGTTCACAGTTCACAGTTCACAGTTCACAGTTCACAGTTCACAGTTCACAGTTCACAGTTCACAGTTCACAGTTCACAGATCACAGTTCACAGTTCACAGTTCACAGTTCACAGTTCACAGTTCACAGTTCACAGTTCTCAGTCCACAGTTCACAGTTCACAGTGCACCCTTCTTAGTTCACAGCTCACAGTTCCCAGTTCACAGTTAACAGTTCACAGTTCACAATCCGCCGTTCACAGTTCACAATTTGCAGTGCACACTTCAAAGTTCACAGCTCGCAGTTCACAGTTCACAGTTCACACTTCACAGTTCACACTTCACAGTTCACAGTTCACAGTTCACAGTTCACAGTTCACAGTTCACAGTTCACAGTTCACAGCTCGCAGTTCACAGTTCACAGATCACAGTTCACAGTTCACAGTTCACAGTTCACAGTTCACAGTTCACAGTTCACAGTTCACAGTTCACTGTTCACAGTTCACAGTTCACAGTTCACAGTTCACAGTTCACAGTTCACAGTTCACAGTTCACAGTTCACAGTTCACAGTTCACAGTTCACAGTTCACAGTTCACAGTTCACAGTTCACAGTTCACAGTTCACTGTTCACAGTTCACAGTTCACAGTTCACAGTTCACAGTTCACAGTTCACAGTTCACAATCCGCCGTTCACAGTTCACAATTTGCAGTGCACACTTCAAAGTTCACAGCTCATAGTTCACAGTTCACAGTTCACAGTTCACAGTTCACAGTTCACAGTTCACAGTTCACAGTTCACAGTTCACAGTTCACAGTTCACAGTTCACAGTTCACAGTTCACTGTTCACAGTTCACAGTTCACAGTTCGCAGTTCACAGTTCACAGTTCACAGTTCACAGTTCACAGTTCACAGTTCACAGTTCACAGTTCACAGTTCACAGTTCACAGTTCACAGTTCACAGTTCACAGTTCACAGTTCACAGTTCACAGTTCACAGTTCACAGTTCACAGTTCACAGTTCACAGTTCACAGTTCACAGTTCACCCTTCTTAGTTCACAGCTCACAGTTCCCAGTTCACAGTTAACAGTTCACAGTTCACAATCCGCCGTTCACAGTTCACAATTTGCAGTGCACACTTCAAAGTTCACAGCTCGCAGTTCACAGTTCACAGTTCACAGTTCACAGTTCACAGTTCACAGTTCACAGTTCACAGTTCACAGTTCACAGTTCACAGTTCACAGTTCACAGTTCACAGTTCACAGTTCACAGTTCACAGTTCACAGTTCACAGTTCACATTTCACAGCTCGCAGTTCACAGTTCACAGATCACAGTTCACAGTTCACAGTTCACAGTTCACAGTTCACAGTTCACAGTTCACACTTCACAGTCCACAGTTCACAGTTCACAGTGCACCCTTCTTAGTTCACAGCTCACAGTTCCCAGTTCACAGTTAACAGTTCACAGTTCACAATCAGCCGTTCACAGTTCACAATTTGCAGTGCACACTTCAAAGTTCACAGCTCGCAGTTCACAGTTCACAGTTCACAGTTCACAGTTCACAGTTCACAGTTCACAGTTCACAGTTCACAGTTCACAGTTCACAGTTCACAGTTCACAGTTCACAGTTCACAGTTCACAGTTCACAGTTCACAGTTCACAGTTCACAGTTCACAGTTCACAGTTCACAGTTCACAGTTCACAGTTCACAGTTCACAGTTCACAGTTCACAGTTCACAGTTCACAGTTCACAGTTCACAGTTCACAGTTCACAGTTCACAGTTCACAGTTCACAGTTCACAGTTCACAGTTCACAGTTCACAGTTCACAGTTCACAGTTCACAGTTCACAGTTCACAGTTCACAGTTCACAGTTCACAGTTCACAGTTCACAGTTCACAGTTCACAGTTCACAGTTCACAGTTCACAGTTCACAGTTCACAGTTCACAGTTCACAGTTCACAGTTCACAGTTCACAGTTCACAGTTCACAGTTCACAGTTCCCAGTTCACAGTTCACAGTTCACAGTTCACAGTTCACAGTTCACAGTTCACAGTTCACAGTTCACAGTTCACAGTTCACAGTTCACAGTTCACAGTTCACAGTTCACAGTTCACAGTTCACAGTTCACAGTTCACAGTTCACAGTTCACAGTTCACAGTTCACAGTTCACAGTTCACAGTTCACAGTTCACAGTTCACAGTTCACAGTTCACAGTTCACAGTTCACAGTTCACAGTTCACAGTTCACAGTTCACAGTTCACAGTTCACAGTTCACAGTTCACAGTTCACAGTTCACAGTTCACAGTTCACAGTTCACAGTTCACAGTTCACAGTTCACAGTTCACAGTTCACAGTTCACAGTTCACAGTTCACAGTTCACAGTTCACAGTTCACAGTTCACAGTTCACAGTTCACAGTTCACAGTTCACAGTTCACAGTTCACAGTTCACAGTTCACAGTTCACAGTTCACAGTTCACAGTTCACAGTTCACAGTTCACAGTTCACACTTCACAGTCCACAGTTCACAGTTCACAGTGCACCCTTCTCAGTTCACAGCTCACAGTTTCCAGTTCACAATTTGCAGTGCACACTTCAAAGTTCACAGCTCGCAGTTCACAGTTCACAGTTCACAGTTCACAGTTCACAGTTCACAGTTCACAGTTCACAGTTCACAGTTCACAGTTCACAGTTCACAGTTCACAGTTCACAGATCACAGATCACAGTTCACAGTTCACAGTTCACAGTTCACAGTTCACAGTTCACAGTTCACAGTTCACAGTTCACAGTTCACAGTTCACAGTTCACAGTTCACAGTTCACAGTTCACAGTGCACCCTTCTTAGTTCACAGCTCACAGTTCCCAGTTCACAGTTAACAGTTCACAGTTCACAATCCGCCGTTCACAGTTCACAATTTGCAGTGCACACTTCAAAGTTCACAGCTCGCAGTTCACAGTTCACAGTTCACACTTCACAGTTCACAGTTCACAGTTCACAGTTCACAGTTCACAGTTCACAGTTCACAGTTCACAGTTCACAGTTCACAGTTCACAGTTCCCAGTTCACAGTTAACAGTTCACAGTTCACAATCCGCCGTTCACAGTTCACAGTTCACAGTTCACAGTTCACAGTTCACAGTTCACAGTTCACAGTTCACAGTTCACAGTTCACAGTTCACAGTTCACAGTTCACAGTTTACAGTTCACAGTTCACAGTTCACAGTTAACAGTTCACAGTGCACCCTTCTCAGTTCACAGCTCACAGTTTCCAGTTCACAATTTGCAGTGCACACTTCAAAGTTCACAGCTCGCAGATCACAGTTCACAGTTCATAGCTCGCAGTTCACAGTTCACAGTTCACAGTTCACAGTTCACAGTTCACAGATCACAGTTCACAGTTCACAGTTCACAGTTCACAGTTCACAGTTCACAGTTCACAGTTCACAGTTCACAGTTCACAGTTCACAGTTCACAGTTCACAGTTCACAGTTGACAGTTCACAGTTCACAGTTCACAGTTCACAGTTCACAGTTCACAGTTCACAGTTCACAGTTCACAGTTCACAGTTCACAGTTCACAGTTCACAGTCCACAGTTCACAGTTCACAGTGCACCCTTCTTACTTCACAGCTCACAGTTCCCAGTTCACAGTTAACAGTTCACAGTTCACAATCCGCCGTTCACAGTTCACAATTTGCAGTGCACACTTCAAAGTTCACAGCTCGCAGTTCACAGTTCACAGTTCACAGTTCACAGTTCACAGTTCACAGTTCACAGTTCACAGTTCACAGTTCACAGTTCACAGTTCACAGTTCACAGTTCACAGTTCACAGTTCACAGTTCACAGTTCACAGTTCACAGTTCACAGTTCACAGTTCACAGTTCACAGTTCACAGTTCACAGTTCACAGTTCACAGTTCACAGTTCACAGTTCACAGTTCACAGTTCACAGTTCACAGTTCACAGTTCACAGTTCACAGTTCACAGTTCACAGTACACAGTTCACAGTTCACAGTTCACAGTTCACAGTTCACAGTTCACAGTTCACAGTTCACAGTTCACAGTTCACAGTTCACAGTTCACAGTTCACAGTTCACAGTTCACAGTTCACAGTTCACAGTTCACAGTTCACAGTTCACAGTTCACAGTTCACAGTTCACAGTTCACAGTTCACAGTTCACAGTTCACAGTTCACAGTTCACAGTTCACAGATCACAGTTCACAGTTCACAGTTCACAGTTCACAGTTCACAGTTCACAGTTCACAGTTCACAGTTCTCAGTCCACAGTTCACAGTTCACAGTGCACCCTTCTTAGTTCACAGCTCACAGTTCCCAGTTCACAGTTAACAGTTCACAGTTCACAATCCGCCGTTCACAGTTCACAATTTGCAGTGCACACTTCAAAGTTCACAGCTCGCAGTTCACAGTTCACAGTTCACACTTCACAGTTCACACTTCACAGTTCACAGTTCACAGTTCACAGTTCACAGTTCACAGTTCACAGTTCACAGTTCACAGCTCGCAGTTCACAGTTCACAGATCACAGTTCACAGTTCACAGTTCACAGTTCACAGTTCACAGTTCACAGTTCACAGTTCACAGTTCACTGTTCACAGTTCACAGTTCACAGTTCACAGTTCACAGTTCACAGTTCACAGTTCACAGTTCACAGTTCACAGTTCACAGTTCACAGTTCACAGTTCACAGTTCACAGTTCACAGTTCACAGTTCACAGTTCACTGTTCACAGTTCACAGTTCACAGTTCACAGTTCACAGTTCACAGTTCACAGTTCACAATCCGCCGTTCACAGTTCACAATTTGCAGTGCACACTTCAAAGTTCACAGCTCATAGTTCACAGTTCACAGTTCACAGTTCACAGTTCACAGTTCACAGTTCACAGTTCACAGTTCACAGTTCACAGTTCACAGTTCACAGTTCACAGTTCACAGTTCACTGTTCACAGTTCACAGTTCACAGTTCGCAGTTCACAGTTCACAGTTCACAGTTCACAGTTCACAGTTCACAGTTCACAGTTCACAGTTCACAGTTCACAGTTCACAGTTCACAGTTCACAGTTCACAGTTCACAGTTCACAGTTCACAGTTCACAGTTCACAGTTCACAGTTCACAGTTCACAGTTCACAGTTCACAGTTCACCCTTCTTAGTTCACAGCTCACAGTTCCCAGTTCACAGTTAACAGTTCACAGTTCACAATCCGCCGTTCACAGTTCACAATTTGCAGTGCACACTTCAAAGTTCACAGCTCGCAGTTCACAGTTCACAGTTCACAGTTCACAGTTCACAGTTCACAGTTCACAGTTCACAGTTCACAGTTCACAGTTCACAGTTCACAGTTCACAGTTCACAGTTCACAGTTCACAGTTCACAGTTCACAGTTCACAGTTCACAGTTCACAGTTCACATTTCACAGCTCGCAGTTCACAGTTCACAGATCACAGTTCACAGTTCACAGTTCACAGTTCACAGTTCACAGTTCACAGTTCACACTTCACAGTCCACAGTTCACAGTTCACAGTGCACCCTTCTTAGTTCACAGCTCACAGTTCCCAGTTCACAGTTAACAGTTCACAGTTCACAATCAGCCGTTCACAGTTCACAATTTGCAGTGCACACTTCAAAGTTCACAGCTCGCAGTTCACAGTTCACAGTTCACAGTTCACAGTTCACAGTTCACAGTTCACAGTTCACAGTTCACAGTTCACAGTTCACAGTTCACAGTTCACAGTTCACAGTTCACAGTTCACAGTTCACAGTTCACAGTTCACAGTTCACAGTTCACAGTTCACAGTTCACAGTTCACAGTTCACAGTTCACAGTTCACAGTTCACAGTTCACAGTTCACAGTTCACAGTTCACAGTTCACAGTTCACAGTTCACAGTTCACAGTTCACAGTTCACAGTTCACAGTTCACAGTTCACAGTTCACAGTTCACAGTTCACAGTTCACAGTTCACAGTTCACAGTTCACAGTTCACAGTTCACAGTTCACAGTTCACAGTTCACAGTTCACAGTTCACAGTTCACAGTTCACAGTTCACAGTTCACAGTTCACAGTTCACAGTTCACAGTTCACAGTTCACAGTTCACAGTTCACAGTTCACAGTTCACAGTTCACAGTTCACAGTTCACAGTTCACAGTTCACAGTTCCCAGTTCACAGTTCACAGTTCACAGTTCACAGTTCACAGTTCACAGTTCACAGTTCACAGTTCACAGTTCACAGTTCACAGTTCACAGTTCACAGTTCACAGTTCACAGTTCACAGTTCACAGTTCACAGTTCACAGTTCACAGTTCACAGTTCACAGTTCACAGTTCACAGTTCACAGTTCACAGTTCACAGTTCACAGTTCACAGTTCACAGTTCACAGTTCACAGTTCACAGTTCACAGTTCACAGTTCACAGTTCACAGTTCACAGTTCACAGTTCACAGTTCACAGTTCACAGTTCACAGTTCACAGTTCACAGTTCACAGTTCACAGTTCACAGTTCACAGTTCACAGTTCACAGTTCACAGTTCACAGTTCACAGTTCACAGTTCACAGTTCACAGTTCACAGTTCACAGTTCACAGTTCACAGTTCACAGTTCACAGTTCACAGTTCACAGTTCACACTTCACAGTCCACAGTTCACAGTTCACAGTGCACCCTTCTCAGTTCACAGCTCACAGTTTCCAGTTCACAATTTGCAGTGCACACTTCAAAGTTCACAGCTCGCAGTTCACAGTTCACAGTTCACAGTTCACAGTTCACAGTTCACAGTTCACAGTTCACAGTTCACAGTTCACAGTTCACAGTTCACAGTTCACAGTTCACAGATCACAGATCACAGTTCACAGTTCACAGTTCACAGTTCACAGTTCACAGTTCACAGTTCACAGTTCACAGTTCACAGTTCACAGTTCACAGTTCACAGTTCACAGTTCACAGTTCACAGTGCACCCTTCTTAGTTCACAGCTCACAGTTCCCAGTTCACAGTTAACAGTTCACAGTTCACAATCCGCCGTTCACAGTTCACAATTTGCAGTGCACACTTCAAAGTTCACAGCTCGCAGTTCACAGTTCACAGTTCACACTTCACAGTTCACAGTTCACAGTTCACAGTTCACAGTTCACAGTTCACAGTTCACAGTTCACAGTTCACAGTTCACAGTTCACAGTTCCCAGTTCACAGTTAACAGTTCACAGTTCACAATCCGCCGTTCACAGTTCACAGTTCACAGTTCACAGTTCACAGTTCACAGTTCACAGTTCACAGTTCACAGTTCACAGTTCACAGTTCACAGTTCACAGTTCACAGTTTACAGTTCACAGTTCACAGTTCACAGTTAACAGTTCACAGTGCACCCTTCTCAGTTCACAGCTCACAGTTTCCAGTTCACAATTTGCAGTGCACACTTCAAAGTTCACAGCTCGCAGATCACAGTTCACAGTTCATAGCTCGCAGTTCACAGTTCACAGTTCACAGTTCACAGTTCACAGTTCACAGTTCACAGTTCACAGTTCACAGTTCACAGTTCACAGTTCACAGTTCACAGTGCACCGTTCTTAGTTCACAGCTCACAGTTCACAGTTCACAGTTAACAGTTCACAGTTCACAATCCGCCGTTCACAGTTCACAATTTGCAGTGCACACTTCAAAGTTCACAGCTCGCAGTTCACAGTTCACAGTTCACAGTTCACAGTTCACAGTTCACAGTTCACAGTTCACAGTTCACAGTTCACAGTTCACAGTTCACAGTTCACAGTTCACAGTTCACAGTTCACAGTTCACAGTTCACAGTTCACAGTTCACAGTTCACAGTTCACAGTTCACAGTTCACAGTTCACAGTGCACCCTTCTCAGTTCACTGCTCACAGTTTCCAGTTCACAATTTGCAGTGCACACTTCAAAGTTCACAGCTCGCAGATCACAGTTCACAGTTCATAGCTCGCAGTTCACAGTTCACAGTTCACAGTTCACAGTTCACAGTTCACAGTTCACAGTTCACAGTTCACAGTTCACACTTCACAGTTCACAGTTCACAGTTCACAGTGCACCGTTCTTAGTTCACAGCTCACAGTTCACAGTTCACAGTTCACAGTTCACAGTTCACAGTTCACAGTTCACAGTTCACAGCTCGCAGTTCACAGTTCACAGATCACAGTTCACAGTTCACAGTTCACAGTTCACAGTTCACAGTTCACAGTTCACAGTTCACAGTTCACAGTTCACAGTTCACAGTTCACAGTTCACAGTTCACAGTTCACACATCACAGATCACACTTCACAGTTCACACATCACAGATCACACTTCACAGTTCACACTTCACAGTTCACACTTCACAGTTCACACTTCACAGTTCACACTTCACAGTTCACACTTCACAGTTCACAGTTCACAGTTCACAGTTCACAGTTCACAGTTCACAGTTCACCGTTCGCACTTCACAGTTCACAGTTCACAGTTCACTGTTCACAAATCGCAGTTCACAGTTCACAGTTCACACTTCACAGTTCACACTTCACAGTTCACAGTTCACAGTTCACAGTTCACAGTTCACAGTTCACAGTTCACAGTTCACAGTTCACAGTTCACAGTTCACAGTTCACAGTTCACAGTTCACAGTTCACAGTTCACAGTTCACAGTTCACAGTTCACAGTTCACAGTTCACAGTTCACAGTTCACAGTTCACAGTTCACAGTTCACAGTTCACAGTTCACACTTCACAGTCCACAGTTCACAGTTCACAGTGCACCCTTCTTAGTTCACAGCTCACAGTTCCCAGTTCACAGTTAACAGTTCACAGTTCACAATCAGCCGTTCACAGTTCACAATTTGCAGTGCACACTTCACAGTTCACAGTTCACAGTTCACAGTTCACAGTTCACAGTTCACAGTTCACAGTTCACAGTTCACAGTTCACAGTTCACAGTTCACAGTTCACAGTTCACAGTTCACAGTTCACAGTTCACAGTTCACAGTTCACAGTTCACAGTTCACAGTTCACAGTTCACAGTTCACAGTTCACAGTTCACAGTTCACAGTTCACAGTTCACAGTTCACAGTTCACAGTTCACAGTTCACAGTTCACAGTTCACAGTTCACAGTTCACAGTTCACAGTTCACAGTTCACAGTTCACAGTTCACAGCTCACAGTTCACAGTTCACAGTTCACAGTTCACAGTTCACAGTTCCCAGTTCACAGTTCACAGTTCACAGTTCACAATCAGCCGTTCACAGTTCACAATTTGCAGTGCACACTTCAAAGTTCACAGCTCGCAGTTCACAGTTCACAGTTCACAGTTCACAGTTCACAGTTCACAGTTCACAGTTCACAGTTCACAGTTCACAGTTCACAGTTCACAGTTCACAGTTCACAGTTCACAGTTCACAGTTCACAGTTCACAGTTCACAGTTCACAGTTCACAGTTCACAGTTCACAGTTCACAGTTCACAGTTCACAGTTCACAGTTCACAGTTCACAGTTCACAGTTCACAGTTCACAGTTCACAGTTCACAGTTCACAGTTCACAGTTCACAGTTCACAGTTCACAGTTCACAGTTCACAGTTCACAGTTCACAGTTCACAGTTCACAGTTCACAGTTCACAGTTCACAGTTCACAGTTCACAGTTCACAGTTCACAGTTCACAGTTCACAGTGCACCCTTCTCAGTTCACTGCTCACAGTTTCCAGTTCACAATTTGCAGTGCACACTTCAAAGTTCACAGCTCGCAGATCACAGTTCACAGTTCATAGCTCGCAGTTCACAGTTCACAGTTCACAGTTCACAGTTCACAGTTCACAGTTCACAGTTCACAGTTCACACTTCACAGTTCACAGTTCACAGTTCACAGTGCACCGTTCTTAGTTCACAGCTCACAGTTCACAGTTCACAGTTCACAGTTCACAGTTCACAGTTCACAGTTCACAGTTCACAGCTCGCAGTTCACAGTTCACAGATCACAGTTCACAGTTCACAGTTCACAGTTCACAGTTCACAGTTCACAGTTCACAGTTCACAGTTCACAGTTCACAGTTCACAGTTCACAGTTCACACATCACAGATCACACTTCACAGTTCACACATCACAGATCACACTTCACAGTTCACACTTCACAGTTCACACTTCACAGTTCACACTTCACAGTTCACACTTCACAGTTCACACTTCACAGTTCACAGTTCACAGTTCACAGTTCACAGTTCACAGTTCACAGTTCACCGTTCGCACTTCACAGTTCACAGTTCACAGTTCACTGTTCACAAATCGCAGTTCACAGTTCACAGTTCACACTTCACAGTTCACACTTCACAGTTCACAGTTCACAGTTCACAGTTCACAGTTCACAGTTCACAGTTCACAGTTCACAGTTCACAGTTCACAGTTCACAGTTCACAGTTCACAGTTCACAGTTCACAGTTCACAGTTCACAGTTCACAGTTCACAGTTCACAGTTCACAGTTCACAGTTCACAGTTCACAGTTCACAGTTCACAGTTCACAGTTCACACTTCACAGTCCACAGTTCACAGTTCACAGTGCACCCTTCTTAGTTCACAGCTCACAGTTCCCAGTTCACAGTTAACAGTTCACAGTTCACAATCAGCCGTTCACAGTTCACAATTTGCAGTGCACACTTCAAAGTTCACAGCTCGCAGTTCACAGTTCACAGTTCACAGTTCACAGTTCACAGTTCACAGTTCACAGTTCACAGTTCACAGTTCACAGTTCACAGTTCACAGTTCACAGTTCACACATCACAGATCACACTTCACAGTTCACACATCACAGATCACACTTCACAGTTCACACTTCACAGTTCACACTTCACAGTTCACACTTCACAGTTCACACTTCACAGTTCACAGTTCACAGTTCACAGTTCACAGTTCACAGTTCACAGTTCACAGTTCACAGTTCACAGTTCACAGTTCACAGTTCACAGTTCACAGTTCACAGTTCACAGTTCACAGTTCACAGTTCACAGTTCACAGTTCACAGTTCACAGTTCACAGTTCACAGTTCACAGTTCACAGTTCACAGTTCACAGTTCACAGTGCACCCTTCTCAGTTCACTGCTCACAGTTTCCAGTTCACAATTTGCAGTGCACACTTCAAAGTTCACAGCTCGCAGATCACAGTTCACAGTTCATAGCTCGCAGTTCACAGTTCACAGTTCACAGTTCACAGTTCACAGTTCACAGTTCACAGTTCACAGTTCACAGTTCACAGTTCACACTTCACAGTTCACAGTTCACAGTTCACAGTGCACCGTTCTTAGTTCACAGCTCACAGTTCACAGTTCACAGTTCACAGTTCACAGTTCACAGTTCACAGTTCACAGCTCGCAGTTCACAGTTCACAGATCACAGTTCACAGTTCACAGTTCACAGTTCACAGTTCACAGTTCACAGTTCACAGTTCACAGTTCACAGTTCACAGTTCACAGTTCACAGTTCACACATCACAGATCACACTTCACAGTTCACACATCACAGATCACACTTCACAGTTCACACTTCACAGTTCACACTTCACAGTTCACACTTCACAGTTCACACTTCACAGTTCACACTTCACAGTTCACAGTTCACAGTTCACAGTTCACAGTTCACAGTTCACAGTTCACCGTTCGCACTTCACAGTTCACAGTTCACAGTTCACTGTTCACAAATCGCAGTTCACAGTTCACAGTTCACACTTCACAGTTCACACTTCACAGTTCACAGTTCACAGTTCACAGTTCACAGTTCACAGTTCACAGTTCACAGTTCACAGTTCACAGTTCACAGTTCACAGTTCACAGTTCACAGTTCACAGTTCACAGTTCACAGTTCACAGTTCACAGTTCACAGTTCACAGTTCACAGTTCACAGTTCACAGTTCACAGTTCACAGTTCACAGTTCACAGTTCACAGTTCACAGTTCACAGTTCACAGTTCACAGTTCACACTTCACAGTCCACAGTTCACAGTTCACAGTGCACCCTTCTTAGTTCACAGCTCACAGTTCCCAGTTCACAGTTAACAGTTCACAGTTCACAATCAGCCGTTCACAGTTCACAATTTGCAGTGCACACTTCAAAGTTCACAGCTCGCAGTTCACAGTTCACAGTTCACAGTTCACAGTTCACAGTTCACAGTTCACAGTTCACAGTTCACAGTTCACAGTTCACAGTTCACAGTTCACAGTTCACAGTTCACAGTTCACAGTTCACAGTTCACAGTTCACAGTTCACAGTTCACAGTTCACAGTTCACAGTTCACAGTTCACAGTTCACAGTTCACAGTTCACAGTTCACAGTTCACAGTTCACAGTTCACAGTTCACAGTTCACAGTTCACAGTTCACAGTTCACAGTTCACAGCTCACAGTTCACAGTTCACAGTTCACAGTTCACAGTTCACAGTTCACAGTTCACAGTTCACAGTTCACAGTTCACAATCAGCCGTTCACAGTTCACAATTTGCAGTGCACACTTCAAAGTTCACAGCTCGCAGTTCACAGTTCACAGTTCACAGTTCACAGTTCACAGTTCACAGTTCACAGTTCACAGTTCACAGTTCACAGTTCACAGTTCACAGTTCACAGTTCACAGTTCACAGTTCACAGTTCACAGTTCACAGTTCACAGTTCACAGTTCACAGTTCACAGTTCACAGTTCACAGTTCACAGTTCACAGTTCACAGTTCACAGTTCACAGTTCACAGTTCACAGTTCACAGTTCACAGTTCACAGTTCACAGTTCACAGTTCACAGTTCACAGTTCACAGTTCACAGTTCACAGTTCACAGTTCACAGTTCACAGTTCACAGTTCACAGTTCACAGTTCACAGTTCACAGTTCACAGTTCACAGTTCACAGTTCACAGTTCACAGTTCACAGTTCACAGTTCACAGTTCACAGTTCACAGTTCACAGTTCACAGTTCACAGTTCACAGTTCACAGTTCACAGTTCACAGTTCACAGTTCACAGTTCACAGTTCACAGTTCACAGTTCACAGTTCACAGTTCACAGTTCACAGTTCACAGTTCACAGTTCACAGTTCACAGTTCACAGTTCACAGTTCACAGTTCACAGTTCACAGTTCACAGTTCACAGTTCACAGTTCACAGTTCACAGTTCACAGTTCACAGTTCACAGTTCACAGTTCACAGTTCACAGTTCACAGTTCATAGTTCACAGTTCACAGTTCACAGTTCACAGTTCACAGTTCACAGTTCACAGTTCACAGTTCACAGTTCACAGTTCACAGTGCAACCTTCTCAGTTCACAGCTCACAGTTTCCAGTTCACAATTTGCAGTGCACACTTCAAAGTTCACAGCTCGCAGTTCACAGTTCACAGTTCACAGTTCACAGTTCACAGTTAACAGTTCACAGTTCACAATCCGCCGTTCACAGTTCACAATTTGCAGTGCACACTTCAAAGTTCACAGCTCGCAGTTCACAGTTCACAGTTCACAGTTCACAGTTCACAGTTCACAGTTCACAGTTCGCAGTTCACTGTTCACAGTTCACAGTTCACAGTTCACAGTTCACAGTTCACAGTTCACAGTTCACAGTTCACAGTTCACAGTTCACAGTTCACAGTTCACAGTTCACAGTTCACAGTTCACAGTTCACAGTTCACAGTTCACAGTTCACAGTTCACAGTTCACAGTTCACAGTTCACAGTTCACAGTTCACAGTTCACAGTTCACAGTTCACAGTTCACAGTTCACAGTTCACAGTTCACAGTTCACAGTTCACAGTTCACAGTTCACAGTTCACAGTTCACAGTTCACAGTTCACAGTTCACAGTTCACAGTTCACAGTTCACAGTTCACAGTTCACAGTTCACAGTTCACAGTTCACAGATCACAGTTCACAGTTCACAGATCACAGTTCACAGTTCACAGTTCACAGTTCACAGTTCACAGTTCACAGTTCACAGTTCACAGTTCACAGTTCACAGTTCACAGTTCACAGTTCACAGTTCACAGTTCACAGTTCACAGTTCACAGTTCACAGTTCACAGTTCACAGTTCACAGTTCACAGTTCACAGTTCACAGTTCACAGTTCACAGTTAACAGTTCACACATCACAGATCACACTTCACAGATCACACTTCACAGTTCACACTTCACAGTTCACAGTTCACAGTTCACAGTTCACAGTTCACAGTTCACAGTTCACAGTTCACAGTTCACAGTTCACAGTTCACAGTTCACAGTTCACAGTTCACAGTTCACAGTTCACAGTTCACAGTTCACAGTTCACAGTTCACAGTTCACAGTTCACAGTTCACAGTTCACAGTTCACAGTTCACAGTTCACAGTTCACAGTTCACAGTTCACAGTTCACAGTTCACAGTTCACAGTTCACAGTTCACAGTTCACAGTTCACAGTTCACAGTTCACAGTTCACAGTTCACAGTTCACAGTTCACAGTTCACAGTTCACAGTTCACAGTTCACAGTTCACAGTTCACAGTTCACAGTTCACAGTTCACAGTTCACAGTTCACAGTTCACAGTTCACAGTTCACAGTTCACAGTTCACAGTTCACAGTTCACAGTTCACAGTTCACAGTTCACAGTTCACAGTTCACAGTTCACAGTTCACAGTTCACAGTTCACAGTTCACAGTTCACAGTTCACAGTTCACAGTTCACAGTTCACAGTTCACAGTTCACAGTTCACAGTTCACAGTTCACAGCTCGCAGTTCACAGTTCGCAGATCACAGTTCACAGTTCACAGTTCACAGTTCACAGTTCACAGTTCACAGTTCACAGTTCACAGTTCACAGTTCACAGTTCACAGTTCACAGTTCACAGTTCACAGTTCACAGTTCACAGTTCACAGTTCACAGTTCACAGTTCACAGTTCACAGTTCACAGTTCACAGTTCACAGTTCACAGTTCACAGTTCACAGTTCACAGTTCACAGTTCACAGTTCACAGTTCACAGTTCACAGTTCACAGTTCACAGTTCACAGTTCACAGTTCACAGTTCACAGTTCACAGTTCACAGTTCACAGTTCACAGTTCACAGTTCACAGTTCACACTTCACAGTCCACAGTTCACAGTTCACAGTGCACCCTTCTTAGTTCACAGCTCACAGTTCCCAGTTCACAGTTAACAGTTCACAGTTCACAATCAGCCGTTCACAGTTCACAATTTGCAGTGCACACTTCAAAGTTCACAGCTCGCAGTTCACAGTTCACAGTTCACAGTTCACAGTTCACAGTTCACAGTTCACAGTTCACAGTTCACAGTTCACAGTTCACAGTTCACAGTTCACAGTTCACAGTTCACAGTTCACAGTTCACAGTTCACAGTTCACAGTTCACAGTTCACAGTTCACAGTTCACAGTTCACAGTTCACAGTTCACAGTTCACAGTTCACAGTTCACAGTTCACAGTTCACAGTTCACAGTTCACAGTTCACAGTTCACAGTTCACAGTTCACAGTTCACAGTTCACAGTTCACAGTTCACAGTTCACAGTTCACAGTTCACAGTTCACAGTTCACAGTTCACAGTTCACAGTTCACAGTTCACAGTTCACAGTTCACAGTTCACAGTTCACAGTTCACAGTTCACAGTTCACAGTTCACAGTTCACAGTTCACAGTTCACAGTTCACAGTTCACAGTTCACAGTTCACAGTTCACAGTTCACAGTTCACAGTTCACAGTTCACAGTTCACAGTTCACAGTTCACAGTTCACAGTTCACAGTTCACAGTTCACAGTTCACAGTTCACAGTTCACAGTTCACAGTTCACAGTTCACAGTTCACAGTTCACAGTTCACAGTTCACAGTTCACAGTTCACAGTTCACAGTTCACAGTTCACAGTTCACAGTTCACAGTTCACAGTTCACAGTTCACAGTTCACAGTTCACAGTTCACAGTTCACAGTTCACAGTTCACAGTTCACAGTTCACAGTTCACAGTTCACAGTTCACAGTTCACAGTTCACAGTTCACAGTTCACAGTTCACAGTTCACAGTTCACAGTTCACAGTGCAACCTTCTCAGTTCACAGCTCACAGTTTCCAGTTCACAATTTGCAGTGCACACTTCAAAGTTCACAGCTCGCAGTTCACAGTTCACAGTTCACAGTTCACAGTTCACAGTTAACAGTTCACAGTTCACAATCCGCCGTTCACAGTTCACAATTTGCAGTGCACACTTCAAAGTTCACAGCTCGCAGTTCACAGTTCACAGTTCACAGTTCACAGTTCACAGTTCGCAGTTCACTGTTCACAGTTCACAGTTCACAGTTCACAGTTCACAGTTCACAGTTCACAGTTCACAGTTCACAGTTCACAGTTCACAGTTCACAGTTCACAGTTCACAGTTCACAGTTCACAGTTCACAGTTCACAGTTCACAGTTCACAGTTCACAGTTCACAGTTCACAGTTCACAGTTCACAGTTCACAGTTCACAGTTCACAGTTCACAGTTCACAGTTCACAGTTCACAGTTCACAGTTCACAGTTCACAGTTCACAGTTCACAGTTCACAGTTCACAGTTCACAGTTCACAGTTCACAGTTCACAGTTCACAGTTCACAGTTCACAGTTCACAGTTCACAGTTCACAGTTCACAGTTCACAGTTCACAGTTCACAGTTCACAGTTCACAGTTCACAGATCACAGTTCACAGTTCACAGTTCACAGTTCACAGATCACAGTTCACAGTTCACAGTTCACAGTTCACAGTTCACAGTTCACAGTTCACAGTTCACAGTTCACAGTTCACAGTTCACAGTTCACAGTTCACAGTTCACAGTTCACAGTTCACAGTTCACAGTTAACAGTTCACACATCACAGATCACACTTCACAGATCACACTTCACAGATCACACTTCACAGTTCACAGTTCACAGTTCACAGTTCACAGTTCACAGTTCACAGTTCACAGTTCACAGTTCACAGTTCACAGTTCACAGTTCACAGTTCACAGTTCACAGTTCACAGTTCACAGTTCACAGTTCACAGTTCACAGTTCACAGTTCACAGTTCACAGTTCACAGTTCACAGTTCACAGTTCACAGTTCGCACTTCACAGTTCACAGTTCACAGTTCACAGTTCACAGTTCACAGTTCACAGTTCACAGTTCACAGTTCACAGTTCACAGTTCACTGTTCACAAATCGCAGTTCACACTTCACAGTTCACAGTTCACAGTTCACAGTTCACAGTTCACAGTTCACAGTTCACAGTTCACAGTTCACAGCTCGCAGTTCACAGTTCACAGATCACAGTTCACAGTTCACAGTTCACAGTTCACAGTTCACAGTTCACAGTTCACAGTTCACAGTTCACAGTTCACACTTCACAGTTCACAGTTCACACTTCACAGTCCACAGTTCACAGTTCACAGTGCACCCTTCTCAGTTCACAGCTCACAGTTTCCAGTTCACAATTTGCAGTGCACACTTCAAAGTTCACAGCTCGCAGTTCACAGTTCACAGTTCACAGTTCACAGTTCACAGTTCACAGTTCACAGTTCACAGTTCACAGTTCACAGTTCACAGTTCACAGTTCACAGTTCACAGTTCACAGTTCACAGTTCACAGTTCACAGTTCACAGTTCACAGATCACAGATCACAGTTCACAGTTCACAGTTCACAGTTCACAGTTCACAGTTCACAGTTCACAGTTCACAGTTCACAGTTCACAGTTCACAGTTCACAGTTCACAGTGCACCCTTCTTAGTTCACAGCTCACAGTTCCCAGTTCACAGTTAACAGTTCACAGTTCACAATCCGCCGTTCACAGTTCACAATTTGCAGTGCACACTTCAAAGTTCACAGCTCGCAGTTCACAGTTCACAGTTCACACTTCACAGTTCACAGTTCACAGTTCACAGTTCACAGTTCACAGTTCACAGTTCACAGTTCACAGTTCACAGTTCACAGTTCACAGTTCACAGTTCACAGTTCACAGTTCACAGTTCACAGTTCACAGTTCACAGTTCACAGTTCCCAGTTCACAGTTAACAGTTCACAGTTCACAATCCGCCGTTCACAGTTCACAGTTCACAGTTCACAGTTCACAGTTCACAGTTCACAGTTCACAGTTCACAGTTCATAGTTCACAGTTCACAGTTCACAGTTTACAGTTCACAGTTCACAGTTCACAGTTAACAGTTCACAGTGCACCCTTCTCAGTTCACAGCTCACAGTTTCCAGTTCACAATTTGCAGTGCACACTTCAAAGTTCACAGCTCGCAGATCACAGTTCACAGTTCATAGCTCGCAGTTCACAGTTCACAGTTCACAGTTCACAGTTCACAGTTCACAGTTCACAGTTCACAGTTCACAGTTCACAGTTCACAGTTCACAGTTCACAGTTCACAGTTCACAGTTCACAGTTCACAGTTCACAGTTCACAGTTCACAGTTCACAGTTCACAGTTCACAGTTCACAGTTCACAGTTCACAGTTCACAGTTCACAGTTCACAGTTCACAGTTCACAGTTCACAGTTCACAGTTCACAGTTCACAGTTCACAGTTCACAGTTCACAGTTCACACTTCACAGTCCACAGTTCACAGTTCACAGTGCACCCTTCTCAGTTCACAGCTCACAGTTTCCAGTTCACAATTTGCAGTGCACACTTCAAAGTTCACAGCTCGCAGTTCACAGTTCACAGTTCACAGTTCACAGTTCACAGTTCACAGTTCACAGTTCACAGTTCACAGTTCACAGTTCACAGTTCACAGTTCACAGTTCACAGTTCACAGTTCACAGTTCACAGTTCACAGTTCACAGATCACAGATCACAGTTCACAGTTCACAGTTCACAGTTCACAGTTCACAGTTCACAGTTCACAGTTCACAGTTCACAGTTCACAGTTCACAGTTCACAGTGCACCCTTCTTAGTTCACAGCTCACAGTTCCCAGTTCACAGTTAACAGTTCACAGTTCACAATCCGCCGTTCACAGTTCACAATTTGCAGTGCACACTTCAAAGTTCATAGCTCGCAGTTCACAGTTCACAGTTCACACTTCACAGTTCACAGTTCACAGTTCACAGTTCACAGTTCACAGTTCACAGTTCACAGTTCACAGTTCACAGTTCACAGTTCACAGTTCACAGTTCACAGTTCACAGTTCCCAGTTCACAGTTAACAGTTAACAGTTCACAGTTCACAATCCGCCGTTCACAGTTCACAGTTCACAGTTCACAGTTCACAGTTCACAGTTCACAGTTCACAGTTCACAGTTCACAGTTCACAGTTCACAGTTTACAGTTCACAGTTCACAGTTCACAGTTAACAGTTCACAGTGCACCCTTCTCAGTTCACAGCTCACAGTTTCCAGTTCACAATTTGCAGTGCACACTTCAAAGTTCACAGCTCGCAGATCACAGTTCACAGTTCATAGCTCGCAGTTCACAGTTCACAGTTCACAGTTCACAGTTCACAGTTCACAGTTCACAGTTCACAGTTCACAGTTCACAGTTCACAGTTCACAGTTCACAGTTCACAGTTCACAGTTCACAGTTCACAGTTCACAGTTCACAGTTCACAGTTCACAGTTCACAGTTCACAGTTCACAGTTCACAGTTCACAGTTCACAGTTCACAGTTCACAGTTCACAGTTCACAGTTCACAGTTCACAGTTCACAGTTCACAGTTCACAGTTCACAGTTCACAGTTCACAGTTCACAGTTCACACTTCACAGTCCACAGTTCACAGTTCACAGTGCACCCTTCTCAGTTCACAGCTCACAGTTTCCAGTTCACAATTTGCAGTGCACACTTCAAAGTTCACAGCTCGCAGTTCACAGTTCACAGTTCACAGTTCACAGTTCACAGTTCACAGTTCACAGTTCACAGTTCACAGTTCACAGTTCACAGTTCACAGTTCACAGTTCACAGTTCACAGTTCACAGTTCACAGTTCACAGTTCACAGTTCACAGTTCACAGATCACAGATCACAGTTCACAGTTCACAGTTCACAGTTCACAGTTCACAGTTCACAGTTCACAGTTCACAGTTCACAGTTCACAGTTCACAGTTCACAGTGCACCCTTCTTAGTTCACAGCTCACAGTTCCCAGTTCACAGTTAACAGTTCACAGTTCACAATCCGCCGTTCACAGTTCACAATTTGCAGTGCACACTTCAAAGTTCACAGCTCGCAGTTCACAGTTCACAGTTCACACTTCACAGTTCACAGTTCACAGTTCACAGTTCACAGTTCACAGTTCACAGTTCACAGTTCACAGTTCACAGTTCACAGTTCACAGTTCACAGTTCACAGTTCCCAGTTCACAGTTAACAGTTCACAGTTCACAATCCGCCGTTCACAGTTCACAGTTCACAGTTCACAGTTCACAGTTCACAGTTCACAGTTCACAGTTCACAGTTCACAGTTCACAGTTCACAGTTTACAGTTCACAGTTCACAGTTCACAGTTCACAGTTCACAGTGCACCCTTCTCAGTTCACAGCTCACAGTTTCCAGTTCACAATTTGCAGTGCACACTTCAAAGTTCACAGCTCGCAGATCACAGTTCACAGTTCATAGCTCGCAGTTCACAGTTCACAGTTCACAGTTCACAGTTCACAGTTCACAGTTCACAGTTCACACTTCACAGTTCACAGTTCACAGTTCACAGTGCACCGTTCTTAGTTCACAGCTCACAGTTCACAGTTCACAGTTAACAGTTCACAGTTCACAATCCGCCGTTCACAGTTCACAATTTGCAGTGCACACTTCAAAGTTCACAGCTCGCAGTTCACAGTTCACAGTTCACAGTTCACAGTTCACAGTTCACAGTTCACAGTTCACAGTTCACAGTTCACAGTTCACAGTTCACAGTTCACAGTTCACAGTTCACAGTTCACAGTTCACAGTTCACAGTTCACAGTTCACAGTTCACAGTTCCCAGTTCACAGTTCCCAGTTCACAGTTAACAGTTCACAGTTCACAATCCGCCGTTCACAGTTCACAGTTCACAGTTCACAGTTCACAGTTCACAGTTCACAGTTCACAGTTCACAGTTCACAGTTCACAGTTCACAGTTAACAGTTCACAGTGCAACCTTCTCAGTTCACAGCTCACAGTTTCCAGTTCACAATTTGCAGTGCACACTTCAAAGTTCACAGCTCGCAGTTCACAGTTCACAGTTCACAGTTCACAGTTAACAGTTCACAGTTCACAATCCGCCGTTCACAGTTCACAATTTGCAGTGCACACTTCAAAGTTCACAGCTCGCAGTTCACAGTTCACAGTTCACAGTTCACAGTTCACAGTTCACAGTTCACAGTTCACAGTTCACAGTTCACAGTTCACAGTTCACAGTTCACAGTTCACAGTTCACAGTTCACAGTTCGCAGTTCACAGTTCACAGTTCACAGTTCACAGTTCCCAGTTCACAGTTCACAGTTCACAGTTCACAGTTCACAGTTCACAGTTCTCAGTTCACAGTTCACAGTTCACAGTTCACAGTTCACAGTTCACAGTTCACAGTTCACAGTTCACAGTTCACAGTTCACAGTTCACAGTTCACAGTTCACAGTTCACAGTTCACAGTTCACAGTTCACAGTTCACAGTTCACAGTTCACAGTTCACAGTTCACAGTTCACAGTTCACAGTTCACAGTTCACAGTTCACAGTTCACAGTTCACAGTTCACAGTTCACAGTTCACAGTTCACAGTTCACAGTTCACAGTTCACAGTTCACAGTTCACAGTTCACAGTTCACAGTTCACAGTTCACAGTTCACAGTTCACAGTTCACAGTTCACAGTTCACAGTTCACAGTTCGCAGCTCGCAGTTCACAGTTCACAGATCACAGTTCACAGTTCACAGTTCACAGTTCACACTTCACAGTTCACACTTCACAGTTCACAGTTCACACATCACAGATCACACTTCACAGATCACACTTCACAGTTCACACATCACAGATCACACTTCACAGTTCACACTTCACAGTTCACACTTCACAGTTCACACTTCACAGTTCACACTTCACAGTTCACACTTCACAGTTCACACTTCACAGTTCACAGTTCACAGTTCACAGTTCACAGTTCGCACTTCACAGTTCACAGTTCACAAATCGCAGTTCACAGTTCACAGTTCACACTTCACAGTTCACACTTCACAGTTCACAGTTCACAGTTCACAGTTCACAGTTCACAGTTCACAGTTCACAGTTCACAGTTCACAGTTCACAGTTCACAGTTCACAGTTCACAGTTCACAGTTCACAGTTCACAGTTCACAGTTCACAGTTCACAGTTCACAGTTCACAGTTCACAGTTCACAGTTCACAGTTCACAGTTCACAGTTCACAGTTCACAGTTCACAGTTCACAGTTCACAGCTCGCAGTTCACAGATCACAGTTCACAGATCACAGTTCACAGTTCACAGTTCACAGTTCACAGTTCACAGTTCACAGTTCACAGTTCACAGTTCACAGTTCACAGTTCACAGTTCACACTTCACAGTCCACAGTTCACAGTTCACAGTGCACCCTTCTTAGTTCACAGCTCACAGTTCCCAGTTCTCAGTTAACAGTTCACAGTTCACAATCAGCCGTTCACAGTTCACAATTTGCAGTGCACACTTCAAAGTTCACAGCTCGCAGTTCACAGTTCACAGTTCACAGTTCACAGTTCACACTTTCACAGTTCACAGTTCACAGTTCACAGTTCACAGTTCACAGTTCACAGTTCACAGTTCACAGTTCACAGTTCACAGTTCACAGTTCACAGTTCACAGTTCACAGTTCACAGTTCACAGTTCACAGTTCACAGTTCACAGTTCACAGTTCACAGTTCACAGTTCACAGTTCACAGTTCACAGTTCACAGTGCACAGTTCACAGTTCACAGTTCACAGTTCACAGTTCACAGTTCACAGTTCACAGTTCACAGTTCACAGTTCACAGTTCACAGTTCACAGTTCACAGTTCACAGTTCACAGTTCACAGTTCACAGTTCACAGTTCACAGTTCACAGTTCACAGTTCACAGTTCACAGTTCACAGTTCACAGTTCACAGTTCACAGTTCACAGTTCACAGTTCACAGTTCACAGTTCACAGTTCACAGTTCACAGTTCATAGTTCACAGTTCACAGTTCACAGTTCACAGTTCACAGTTCACAGTTCACAGTTCACAGTGCAACCTTCTCAGTTCACAGCTCACAGTTTCCAGTTCACAATTTGCAGTGCACACTTCAAAGTTCACAGCTCGCAGTTCACAGTTCACAGTTCACAGTTCACAGTTCACAGTTAACAGTTCACAGTTCACAATCCGCCGTTCACAGTTCACAATTTGCAGTGCACACTTCAAAGTTCACAGCTCGCAGTTCACAGTTCACAGTTCACAGTTCACAGTTCACAGTTCACAGTTCACAGTTCGCAGTTCACTGTTCACAGTTCACAGTTCACAGTTCACAGTTCACAGTTCACAGTTCACAGTTCACAGTTCACAGTTCACAGTTCACAGTTCACAGTTCACAGTTCACAGTTCACAGTTCACAGTTCACAGTTCACAGTTCACAGTTCACAGTTCACAGTTCACAGTTCACAGTTCACAGTTCACAGTTCACAGTTCACAGTTCACAGTTCACAGTTCACAGTTCACAGTTCACAGTTCACAGTTCACAGTTCACAGTTCACAGTTCACAGTTCACAGTTCACAGTTCACAGTTCACAGTTCACAGTTCACAGTTCACAGTTCACAGTTCACAGTTCACAGTTCACAGTTCACAGTTCACAGTTCACAGTTCACAGTTCACAGTTCACAGTTCACAGTTCACAGTTCACAGTTCACAGTTCACAGTTCACAGTTCACAGTTCACAGTTCACAGTTCACAGATCACAGTTCACAGTTCACAGTTCACAGTTCACAGTTCACAGATCACAGTTCACAGTTCACAGTTCACAGTTCACAGTTCACAGTTCACAGTTCACAGTTCACAGTTCACAGTTCACAGTTCACAGTTCACAGTTCACAGTTCACAGTTCACAGTTCACAGTTCACAGTTCACAGTTCACAGTTCACAGTTCACAGTTCACAGTCCACAGTTCACAGTTCACAGTGCACCCTTCTCAGTTCACAGCTCACAGTTTCCAGTTCACAATTTGCAGTGCACACTTCAAAGTTCACAGCTCGCAGTTCACAGTTCACAGTTCACAGTTCACAGTTCACAGTTCACAGTTCACAGTTCACAGTTCACAGTTCACAGTTCACAGTTCACAGTTCACAGTTCACAGTTCACAGTTCACAGTTCACAGATCACAGATCCCAGTTCACAGTTCACAGTTCACAGTTCACAGTTCACAGTTCACAGTTCACAGTTCACAGTTCACAGTTCACAGTTCACAGTTCACAGTTCACAGTGCACCCTTCTTAGTTCACAGCTCACAGTTCCCAGTTCACAGTTAACAGTTCACAGTTCACAATCCGCCGTTCACAGTTCACAATTTGCAGTGCACACTTCAAAGTTCACAGCTCGCAGTTCACAGTTCACAGTTCACACTTCACAGTTCACAGTTCACAGTTCACAGTTCACAGTTCACAGTTCACAGTTCACAGTTCACAGTTCACAGTTCACAGTTCACAGTTCACAGTTCCCAGTTCACAGTTAACAGTTCACAGTTCACAATCCGCCGTTCACAGTTCACAGTTCACAGTTCACAGTTCACAGTTCACAGTTCACAGTTCACAGTTCACAGTTCACAGTTCACAGTTCACAGTTCACAGTTCACAGTTTACAGTTCACAGTTCACAGTTCACAGTTAACAGTTCACAGTGCACCCTTCTCAGTTCACAGCTCACAGTTTCCAGTTCACAATTTGCAGTGCACACTTCAAAGTTCACAGCTCGCAGATCACAGTTCACAGTTCATAGCTCGCAGTTCACAGTTCACAGTTCACAGTTCACAGTTCACAGTTCACAGTTCACAGTTCACAGTTCACAGTTCACACTTCACAGTTCACAGTTCACAGTTCACAGTGCACCATTCTTAGTTCACAGCTCACAGTTCACAGTTCACAGTTAACAGTTCACAGTTCACAGTTCCCAGTTCACAGTTCCCAGTTCACAGTTAACAGTTCACAGTTCACAATCCGCCGTTCACAGTTCACAGTTCACAGTTCACAGTTCACAGTTCACAGTTCACAGTTCACAGTTCACAGTTCACAGTTCACAGTTCACAGTTAACAGTTCACAGTGCAACCTTCTCAGTTCACAGCTCACAGTTTCCAGTTCACAATTTGCAGTGCACACTTCAAAGTTCACAGCTCGCAGTTCACAGTTCACAGTTCACAGTTCACAGTTAACAGTTCACAGTTCACAATCCGCCGTTCACAGTTCACAATTTGCAGTGCACACTTCAAAGTTCACAGCTCGCAGTTCACAGTTCACAGTTCACAGTTCACAGTTCACAGTTCACAGTTCACAGTTCACAGTTCACAGTTCGCAGTTCACAGTTCACAGTTCCCAGTTCACAGTTCACAGTTCACAGTTCACAGTTCACAGTTCACAGTTCACAGTTCACAGTTCACAGTTCACAGTTCACAGTTCACAGTTCACAGTTCACAGTTCACAGTTCACAGTTCACAGTTCACAGTTCACAGTTCACAGTTCACAGTTCACAGTTCACAGTTCACAGTTCACAGTTCACAGTTCACAGTTCACAGTTCACAGTTCACAGTTCACAGTTCACAGTTCACAGTTCACAGTTCACAGTTCACAGTTCACAGTTCACAGTTCACAGTTCACAGTTCACAGTTCACAGTTCACAGTTCACAGTTCACAGTTCACAGTTCACAGTTCACAGTTCACAGTTCACAGTTCACAGTTCACAGTTCACAGTTCACAGTTCACAGTTCACAGTTCACAGTTCACAGTTCACAGTTCACAGTTCACAGTTCACAGTTCACAGTTCACAGTTCACAGTTCACAGTTCACAGTTCACAGTTCACAGTTCACAGTTCACAGTTCACAGTTCACAGTTCACAGTTCACAGATCACAGTTCACAGTTCACAGTTCACAGTTCACAGTTCACAGTTCACAGTTCACAGTTCACAGTTCACAGTTCACAGATCACAGTTCACAGTTCACAGTTCACAGTTCACAGTTCACAGTTCACAGTTCACAGTTCACAGTTCACAGTTCACAGTTAACAGTTCACACATCACAGATCACACTTCACAGATCACACTTCACAGTTCACACTTCACAGTTCACACTTCACACTTCACACTTCACACTTCACAGTTCACACTTCACAGTTCACAGTTCACAGTTCACAGTTCACAGTTCACAGTTCACAGTTCGCACTTCACAGTTCACAGTTCACAGTTCACTGTTCACAAATCGCAGTTCACAGTTCACAGTTCACACTTCACAGTTCACACTTCACAGTTCACACTTCACAGTTCACAGTTCACAGTTCACAGTTCACAGTTCACAGTTCACAGTTCACAGTTCACAGTTCACAGTTCACAGCTCGCAGTTCACAGTTCACAGATCACAGTTCACAGTTCACAGTTCACAGTTCACAGTTCACAGTTCACAGTTCACAGTTCACAGTTCACAGTTCACAGTTCACAGTTCACAGTTCACAGTTCACAGTTCACAGTTCACAGTTCACACATCACAGATCACACTTCACAGTTCACACATCACAGATCACACTTCACAGTTCACACTTCACAGTTCACACTTCACAGTTCACACTTCACAGTTCACACTTCACAGTTCACACTTCACAGTTCACAGTTCACAGTTCACAGTTCACAGTTCACAGTTCACAGTTCACCGTTCGCACTTCACAGTTCACAGTTCACAGTTCACTGTTCACAAATCGCAGTTCACACTTCACAGTTCACACTTCACAGTTCACAGTTCACAGTTCACAGTTCACAGTTCACAGTTCACAGTTCACCGTTCGCACTTCACAGTTCACAGTTCACAGTTCACTGTTCACAAATCGCAGTTCACAGTTCACAGTTCACACTTCACAGTTCACACTTCACAGTTCACAGTTCACAGTTCACAGTTCACAGTTCACAGTTCACAGTTCACAGTTCACAGTTCACAGTTCACAGTTCACAGTTCACAGTTCACAGTTCACAGTTCACAGTTCACAGTTCACAGTTCACAGTTCACAGTTCACAGCTCGCAGTTCACAGTTCACAGTTCACAGATCACAGTTCACAGTTCACAGTTCACAGTTCACAGTTCACAGTTCACAGTTCACACTTCACAGTCCACAGTTCACAGTTCACAGTGCACCCTTCTTAGTTCACAGCTCACAGTTCCCAGTTCACAGTTAACAGTTCACAGTTCACAATCAGCCGTTCACAGTTCACAATTTGCAGTGCACACTTCAAAGTTCACAGCTCGCAGTTCACAGTTCACAGTTCACAGTTCACAGTTCACAGTTCACAGTTCACAGTTCACAGTTCACAGTTCACAGTTCACAGTTCACAGTTCACAGTTCACAGTTCACAGTTCACAGTTCACAGTTCACAGTTCACAGTTCACAGTTCACAGTTCACAGTTCACAGTTCACAGTTCACAGTTCACAGTTCACAGTTCACAGTTCACAGTTCACAGTTCACAGTTCACAGTTCACAGTTCACAGTTCACAGTTCACAGTTCACAGTTCACAGTTCACAGTTCACAGCTCACAGTTCACAGTTCACAGTTCACAGTTCACAGTTCACAGTTCACAGTTCACAGTTCACAGTTCACAGTTCACAATCAGCCGTTCACAGTTCACAATTTGCAGTGCACACTTCAAAGTTCACAGCTCGCAGTTCACAGTTCACAGTTCACAGTTCACAGTTCACAGTTCACAGTTCACAGTTCACAGTTCACAGTTCACAGTTCACAGTTCACAGTTCACAGTTCACAGTTCACAGTTCACAGTTCACAGTTCACAGTTCACAGTTCACAGTTCACAGTTCACAGTTCACAGTTCACAGTTCACAGTTCACAGTTCACAGTTCACAGTTCACAGTTCACAGTTCACAGTTCACAGTTCACAGTTCACAGTTCACAGTTCACAGTTCACAGTTCACAGTTCACAGTTCACAGTTCACAGTTCACAGTTCACAGTTCACAGTTCACAGTTCACAGTTCACAGTTCACAGTTCACAGTTCACAGTTCACAGTTCACAGTTCACAGTTCACAGTTCACAGTTCACAGTTCACAGTTCACAGTTCACAGTTCACAGTTCACAGTTCACAGTTCACAGTTCACAGTTCACAGTTCACAGTTCACAGTTCACAGTTCACAGTTCACAGTTCACAGTTCACAGTTCACAGTTCACAGTTCACAGTTCACAGTTCACAGTTCACAGTTCACAGTTCACAGTTCACAGTTCACAGTTCACAGTTCACAGTTCACAGTTCACAGTTCACAGTTCACAGTGCAACCTTCTCAGTTCACAGCTCACAGTTTCCAGTTCACAATTTGCAGTGCACACTTCAAAGTTCACAGCTCGCAGTTCACAGTTCACAGTTCACAGTTCACAGTTCACAGTTCACAGTTAACAGTTCACAGTTCACAATCCGCCGTTCACAGTTCACAATTTGCAGTGCACACTTCAAAGTTCACAGCTCGCAGTTCACAGTTCACAGTTCACAGTTCACAGTTCACAGTTCGCAGTTCACTGTTCACAGTTCACAGTTCACAGTTCACAGTTCACAGTTCACAGTTCACAGTTCACAGTTCACAGTTCACAGTTCACAGTTCACAGTTCACAGTTCACAGTTCACAGTTCACAGTTCACAGTTCACAGTTCACAGTTCACAGTTCACAGTTCACAGATCACAGTTCACAGTTCACAGTTCACAGTTCACAGATCACAGTTCACAGTTCACAGTTCACAGTTCACAGTTCACAGTTCACAGTTCACAGTTCACAGTTCACAGTTCACAGTTCACAGTTCACAGTTCACAGTTCACAGTTCACAGTTCACAGTTCACAGTTCACAGTTCACAGTTCACAGTTCACAGTTCACAGTTCACAGTTCACAGTTCACAGTTCACAGTTCACAGTTCACAGTTCACAGTTCACAGTTCACAGTTCACAGTTCACAGTTAACAGTTCACACATCACAGATCACACTTCACAGATCACACTTCACAGTTCACACTTCACAGTTCACAGTTCACAGTTCACAGTTCACAGTTCACAGTTCACAGTTCACAGTTCACAGTTCACAGTTCACAGTTCACAGTTCACAGTTCACAGTTCACAGTTCACAGTTCACAGTTCACAGTTCACAGTTCACAGTTCACAGTTCACAGTTCACAGTTCACAGTTCACAGTTCACAGTTCACAGTTCACAGTTCACAGTTCACAGTTCACAGTTCACAGTTCACAGTTCACAGTTCACAGTTCACAGTTCACAGTTCACAGTTCACAGTTCGCACTTCACAGTTCACAGTTCACAGTTCACAGTTCACAGTTCACAGTTCACAGTTCACAGTTCACAGTTCACAGTTCACAGTTCACAGTTCACTGTTCACAAATCGCAGTTCACAGTTCACAGTTCACAGTTCACAGTTCACAGTTCACAGTTCACAGTTCACAGTTCACAGTTCACAGTTCACAGTTCACAGTTCACAGTTCACAGTTCACAGTTCACAGTTCACAGTTCACAGTTCACAGTTCACAGTTCACAGTTCACAGTTCACAGTTCACAGTTCACAGTTCACAGTTCACAGTTCACAGTTCACAGTTCACAGTTCACAGTTCACAGTTCACAGTTCACAGTTCACAGTTCACAGTTCACAGTTCACAGTTCACAGTTCACAGTTCACAGTTCACAGTTCACAGTTCACAGTTCACAGTTCACAGTTCACAGTTCACAGTTCACAGTTCACAGTTCACAGTTCACAGTTCACAGTTCACAGTTCACAGTTCACAGTTCACAGTTCACAGTTCACAGTTCACAGTTCACAGTTCACAGTTCACAGTTCACACTTCACAGTCCACAGTTCACAGTTCACAGTGCACCCTTCTCAGTTCACAGCTCACAGTTTCCAGTTCACAATTTGCAGTGCACACTTCAAAGTTCACAGCTCGCAGTTCACAGTTCACAGTTCACAGTTCACAGTTCACAGTTCACAGTTCACAGTTCACAGTTCACAGTTCACAGTTCACAGTTCACAGTTCACAGTTCACAGTTCACAGTTCACAGTTCACAGTTCACAGTTCACAGATCACAGATCACAGTTCACAGTTCACAGTTCACAGTTCACAGTTCACAGTTCACAGTTCACAGTTCACAGTTCACAGTTCACAGTTCACAGTTCACAGTGCACCCTTCTTAGTTCACAGCTCACAGTTCCCAGTTCACAGTTAACAGTTCACAGTTCACAATCCGCCGTTCACAGTTCACAATTTGCAGTGCACACTTCAAAGTTCACAGCTCGCAGTTCACAGTTCACAGTTCACACTTCACAGTTCACAGTTCACAGTTCACAGTTCACAGTTCACAGTTCACAGTTCACAGTTCACAGTTCACAGTTCACAGTTCACAGTTCACAGTTCACAGTTCCCAGTTCACAGTTAACAGTTCACAGTTCACAATCCGCCGTTCACAGTTCACAGTTCACAGTTCACAGTTCACAGTTCACAGTTCACAGTTCACAGTTCACAGTTCACAGTTCACAGTTCACAGTTCACAGTTCACAGTTCACAGTTTACAGTTCACAGTTCACAGTTCACAGTTAACAGTTCACAGTGCACCCTTCTCAGTTCACAGCTCACAGTTTCCAGTTCACAATTTGCAGTGCACACTTCAAAGTTCACAGCTCGCAGATCACAGTTCACAGTTCATAGCTCGCAGTTCACAGTTCACAGTTCACAGTTCACAGTTCACAGTTCACAGTTCACAGTTCACAGTTCACACTTCACAGTTCACAGTTCACAGTTCACAGTGCACCGTTCTTAGTTCACAGCTCACAGTTCACAGTTCACAGTTAACAGTTCACAGTTCACAATCCGCCGTTCACAGTTCACAATTTGCAGTGCACACTTCAAAGTTCACAGCTCGCAGTTCACAGTTCACAGTTCACAGTTCACAGTTCACAGTTCACAGTTCACAGTTCACAGTTCACAGTTCACAGTTCACAGTTCACAGTTCACAGTTCACAGTTCACAGTTCACAGTTCACAGTTCACAGTTCACAGTTCACAGTTCACAGTTAACAGTTCACAGTGCAACCTTCTCAGTTCACAGCTCACAGTTTCCAGTTCACAATTTGCAGTGCACACTTCAAAGTTCACAGCTCGCAGTTCACAGTTCACAGTTCACAGTTCACAGTTAACAGTTCACAGTTCACAATCCGCCGTTCACAGTTCACAATTTGCAGTGCACACTTCAAAGTTCACAGCTCGCAGTTCACAGTTCACAGTTCACAGTTCACAGTTCACAGTTCACAGTTCACAGTTCACAGTTCACAGTTCACAGTTCACAGTTCACAGTTCACAGTTCGCAGTTCACAGTTCACAGTTCACAGTTCACAGTTCCCAGTTCACAGTTCACAGTTCACAGTTCACAGTTCACAGTTCACAGTTCTCAGTTCACAGTTCACAGTTCACAGTTCACAGTTCACAGTTCACAGTTCACAGTTCACAGTTCACAGTTCACAGTTCACAGTTCACAGTTCACAGTTCACAGTTCACAGTTCACAGTTCACAGTTCACAGTTCACAGTTCACAGTTCACAGTTCACAGTTCACAGTTCACAGTTCACAGTTCACAGTTCACAGTTCACAGTTCACAGTTCACAGTTCACAGTTCACAGTTCACAGTTCACAGTTCACAGTTCACAGTTCACAGTTCACAGTTCACAGTTCACAGTTCACAGTCCACAGTTCACAGTTCACAGTGCACCCTTCTTAGTTCACAGCTCACAGTTCCCAGTTCACAGTTAACAGTTCACAGTTCACAATCCGCCGTTCACAGTTCACAATTTGCAGTGCACACTTCAAAGTTCACAGCTCGCAGTTCACAGTTCACAGTTCACACTTCACAGTTCACACTTCACAGTTCACACTTCACAGTTCACAGTTCACAGTTCACAGTTCACAGTTCACAGTTCACAGTTCACAGTTCACAGTTCACAGCTCGCAGTTCACAGTTCACAGATCACAGTTCACAGTTCACAGTTCACAGTTCACAGTTCACAGTTCACAGTTCACAGTTCACAGTTCACAGTTCACAGTTCACAGTTCACAGTTCACAGTTCACAGTTCACAGTTCACAGTTCACAGTTCACAGTTCACAGTTCACAGTTCACAATTCACAGTTCACAGTTCACAGTTCACAGTTCACAGTTCACATTTCACAGTTAACAGTTCACAGTTCACAATCCGCCGTTCACAGTTCACAATTTGCAGTGCACACTTCAAAGTTCACAGCTCGCAGTTCACAGTTCACAGTTCACAGTTCACAGTTCACAGTTCACAGTTCACAGTTCACAGTTCACAGTTCCCAGTTCACAGTTCACAGTTCACAGTTCACAGTTCACAGTTCACAGTTCACAGTTCACAGTTCACAGTTCACAATTCACAGTTCACAGTTCACAGTTCACAGTTCACAGTTCACAGTTCACAGTTCACAGTTCACAGTTCACAGTTCACAGTTCACAGTTCACAGTTCACAGTTCACAGTTCACAGTTCACAGTTCACAGTTCACAGTTCACAGTTCACAGTTCACAGTTCACAGTTCACAGTTCACAGTTCACAGTTCACAGTTCACAGTTCACAGTTCACAGTTCACAGTTCACAGTTCACAGTTCACAGTTCACAGTTCACAGTTCACAGTTCACAGTTCACAGTTCACAGTTCACAGTTCACAGTTCACAGTTCACAGTTCACAGTTCACAGTTCACAGTTCACAGTTCACAGTTCACACTTCACAGTCCACAGTTCACAGTTCACAGTGCACCCTTCTTAGTTCACAGCTCACAGTTCCCAGTTCACAGTTCACAATTTGCAGTGCACACTTCAAAGTTCACAGCTCGCAGTTCACAGTTCACAGTTCACAGTTCACAGTTCACAGTTCACAGTTCACAGTTCACAGTTCACAGTTCACAGTTCACAGTTCACAGTTCACAGTTCACAGTTCACAGTTCACAGTTCACAGTTCACAGTTCACAGTTCACAGTTCACAATTCACAGTTCACAGTTCACAGTTCACAGTTCACAGTTGACAGTTGACAGTTCACAGTTGACAGTTCACAGTTCACAGTTCACAGTTCTCAGTTCACAGTTCACAGTTCACAGTTCACTGTTCACTGTTCACAGTTCACAGTTCACAGTTCACAGTTCACAGTTCACAGTTCACAGTTCACAGTTCACAGTTCACAGTTCACAGTTCACAGTTCACAGTTCACAGTTCACAGTTCACAGTTCACAGTTCACAGTTCACAGTTCACAGTTCACAGTTCACAGTTCACAGTTCACAGTTCACAGTTCAGTTCACAGTTCACAGTTCACAGTTCACAGTTCACAGTTTACAGTTTACAGTTTACAGTTCACAGTTCACAGTTCACAGTTCACAGTTCACAGTTCACAGTTCACAGTTCACAGTTCACAGTTCACAGTTCACAGTTCACAGTTCACAGTTCACAGTTCACAGTTCACAGTTCACAGTTCACAGTTCACAGTTCACACTTCACAGTTCACACTTCACAGTTCACAGTTCACAGTGCACAGTTCACAGTTCACAGTGCACCGTTCTTAGTTCACAGCTCACAGTTCCCAGTTCACAGTTAACAGTTCACAGTTCACAATCCGCCGTTCACAGTTCACAATTTGCAGTGCACACTTCAAAGTTCACAGCTCGCAGTTCACAGTTCACAGTTCACAGTTCATAGCTCGCAGTTCACAGTTCACAGTTCACTGTTCACAAATCGCAGTTCACAGTTCACAGTTCACACTTCACAGTTCACAGTTCACAGTTCACAGTGCACCGTTCTTAGTTCACAGCTCACAGTTCACAGTTCACAGTTAACAGTTCACAGTTCACAATCCGCCGTTCACAGTTCACAATTTGCAGTGCACACTTCAAAGTTCACAGCTCGCAGTTCACAGTTCACAGTTCACAGTTCGCAGTTCACAGTTCACAGTTAACAGTTCACAGTGCACCCTTCTCAGTTCACAGCTCACAGTTTCCAGTTCACAATTTGCAGTGCACACTTCAAAGTTCACAGCTCGCAGTTCACAGTTCACAGTTCACAGTTCACAGTTCACAGTTCACAGTTCTCAGTTCACAGTTCACAGTTCACAGTTCACAGTTCACAGTTCACAGTTCACAGTTCACAGTTCACAGTTCACAGTTCACAGTTCACATTTCACAGTTCACAGTTCACAGTTCACAGTTCACAGTTCACAGTTCACAGTTCACAGTTCACAGTTCACAGTTCACAGTTCACAGTTCACAGTTCACAGTTCACAGTTCACAGTTCACAGTTCACAGTTCACAGTTCACAGTTCACAGTTCACAGTTCACAGTTCACAGTTCACAGTTCACAGTTCACAGTTCACAGTTCACAGTTCACAGTTCACAGTTCACAGTTCACAGTTCACAGTTCACAGTTCACAGTTCACAGTTCACAGTTCACAGTTCACAGTTCACAGTTCACAGTTCACAGTTCACAGTTCACAGTCCACAGTTCACAGTTCACAGTGCACCCTTCTTAGTTCACAGCTCACAGTTCCCAGTTCACAGTTAACAGTTCACAGTTCACAATCCGCCGTTCACAGTTCACAATTTGCAGTGCACACTTCAAAGTTCACAGCTCGCAGTTCACAGTTCACAGTTCACACTTCACAGTTCACACTTCACAGTTCACAGTTCACAGTTCACAGTTCACAGTTCACAGTTCACAGTTCACAGTTCACAGTTCACAGTTCACAGTTCACAGTTCACATTTCACAGCTCGCAGTTCACAGTTCACAGATCACAGTTCACAGTTCACAGTTCACAGTTCACAGTTCACAGTTCACAGTTCACAGTTCACAGTTCACACTTCACAGTCCACAGTTCACAGTTCACAGTGCACCCTTCTTAGTTCACAGCTCACAGTTCCCAGTTCACAGTTAACAGTTCACATTTCACAATCAGCCGTTCACAGTTCACAATTTGCAGTGCACACTTCAAAGTTCACAGCTCGCAGTTCACAGTTCACAGTTCACAGTTCACAGTTCACAGTTCACAGTTCACAGTTCACAGTTCACAGTTCACAGTTCACAGTTCACAGTTCACAGTTCACAGTTCACAGTTCACAGTTCACAGTTCACAGTTCACAGATCACGCAGTTCACAGTTCACAGTTCACAGTTCACAGTTCCCAGTTCACAGTTCACAGTTCACAGTTCACAGTTCACAGTTCACAGTTCTCAGTTCACAGTTAACAGTTCACAGTTCACAGTTAACAGTTCACAGTTCACAATCCGCCGTTCACAGTTCACAATTTGCAGTGCACACTTCAAAGTTCACAGCTCGCAGTTCACAGTTCACAGTTCACACTTCACAGTTCACAGTTCACAGTTCACAGTTCACAGTTCACAGTTCACAGTTCACAGTTCACAGTTCACAGTTCACAGTTCACAGTTCACAGTTCCCAGTTCACAGTTAACAGTTCACAGTTCACAATCCGCCGTTCACAGTTCACAGTTCACAGTTCACAGTTCACAGTTCACAGTTCACAGTTCACAGTTCACAGTTCACAGTTCACAGTTCACAGTTCACAGTTCACAGTTCACAGTTTACAGTTCACAGTTCACAGTTCACAGTTAACAGTTCACAGTGCACCCTTCTCAGTTCACAGCTCACAGTTTCCAGTTCACAATTTGCAGTGCACACTTCAAAGTTCACAGCTCGCAGATCACAGTTCACAGTTCATAGCTCGCAGTTCACAGTTCACAGTTCACAGTTCACAGTTCACAGTTCACAGTTCACAGTTCACAGTTCACACTTCACAGTTCACAGTTCACAGTTCACAGTGCACCGTTCTTAGTTCACAGCTCACAGTTCACAGTTCACAGTTAACAGTTCACAGTTCACAATCCGCCGTTCACAGTTCACAATTTGCAGTGCACACTTCAAAGTTCACAGCTCGCAGTTCACAGTTCACAGTTCACAGTTCACAGTTCACAGTTCACAGTTCACAGTTCACAGTTCACAGTTCACAGTTCACAGTTCACAGTTCACAGTTCACAGTTCACAGTTCACAGTTCACAGTTCACAGTTCACAGTTCACAGTTCACAGTTCACAGTTCACAGTTCACAGTTCACAGTTCACAGTTCACAGTTCACAGTTCACAGTTCACAGTTCACAGTTCACAGTTCACAGTTCACAGTTCCCAGTTCACAGTTCCCAGTTCACAGTTAACAGTTCACAGTTCACAATCCGCCGTTCACAGTTCACAGTTCACAGTTCACAGTTCACAGTTCACAGTTCACAGTTCACAGTTCACAGTTCACAGTTCACAGTTCACAGTTCACAGTTAACAGTTCACAGTGCAACCTTCTCAGTTCACAGCTCACAGTTTCCAGTTCACAATTTGCAGTGCACACTTCAAAGTTCACAGCTCGCAGTTCACAGTTCACAGTTCACAGTTCACAGTTAACAGTTCACAGTTCACAATCCGCCGTTCACAGTTCACAATTTGCAGTGCACACTTCAAAGTTCACAGCTCGCAGTTCACAGTTCACAGTTCACAGTTCACAGTTCACAGTTCACAGTTCACAGTTCACAGTTCACAGTTCACAGTTCACAGTTCACAGTTCGCAGTTCACAGTTCGCAGTTCACAGTTCACAGTTCACAGTTCACAGTTCCCAGTTCACAGTTCACAGTTCACAGTTCACAGTTCACAGTTCACAGTTCTCAGTTCACAGTTCACAGTTCACAGTTCACAGTTCACAGTTCACAGTTCACAGTTCACAGTTCACAGTTCACAGTTCACAGTTCACAGTTCACAGTTCACAGTTCACAGTTCACAGTTCACAGTTCACAGTTCACAGTTCACAGTTCACAGTTCACAGTTCACAGTTCACAGTTCACAGTTCACAGTTCACAGTTCACAGTTCACAGTTCACAGTTCACAGTTCACAGTTCACAGTTCACAGTTCACAGTTCACAGTTCACAGTTCACAGTTCACAGTCCACAGTTCACAGTTCACAGTGCACCCTTCTTAGTTCACAGCTCACAGTTCCCAGTTCACAGTTAACAGTTCACAGTTCACAATCCGCCGTTCACAGTTCACAATTTGCAGTGCACACTTCAAAGTTCACAGCTCGCAGTTCACAGTTCACAGTTCACACTTCACAGTTCACACTTCACAGTTCACACTTCACAGTTCACAGTTCACAGTTCACAGTTCACAGTTCACAGTTCACAGTTCACAGTTCACAGTTCACAGTTCACAGTTCACAGCTCGCAGTTCACAGTTCACAGATCACAGTTCACAGTTCACAGTTCACAGTTCACAGTTCACAGTTCACAGTTCACAGTTCACAGTTCACAGTTCACAGTTCACAGTTCACAGTTCACAGTTCACAGTTCACAGTTCACAGTTCACAGTTCACAGTTCACAGTTCACAGTTCACAGTTCACAATTCACAGTTCACAGTTCACAGTTCACAGTTCACAGTTCACATTTCACAGTTAACAGTTCACAGTTCACAATCCGCCGTTCACAGTTCACAATTTGCAGTGCACACTTCAAAGTTCACAGCTCGCAGTTCACAGTTCACAGTTCACAGTTCACAGTTCACAGTTCACAGTTCACAGTTCACAGTTCACAGTTCACAGTTCCCAGTTCACAGTTCACAGTTCACAGTTCACAGTTCACAGTTCACAGTTCACAGTTCACAGTTCACAGTTCACAATTCACAGTTCACAGTTCACAGTTCACAGTTCACAGTTCACAGTTCACAGTTCACAGTTCACAGTTCACAGTTCACAGTTCACAGTTCACAGTTCACAGTTCACAGTTCACAGTTCACAGTTCACAGTTCACAGTTCACAGTTCACAGTTCACAGTTCACAGTTCACAGTTCACAGTTCACAGTTCACAGTTCACAGTTCACAGTTCACAGTTCACAGTTCACAGTTCACAGTTCACAGTTCACAGTTCACAGTTCACAGTTCACAGTTCACAGTTCACAGTTCACAGTTCACAGTTCACAGTTCACAGTTCACAGTTCACAGTTCACAGTTCACACTTCACAGTCCACAGTTCACAGTTCACAGTGCACCCTTCTTAGTTCACAGCTCACAGTTCCCAGTTCACAGTTCACAATTTGCAGTGCACACTTCAAAGTTCACAGCTCGCAGTTCACAGTTCACAGTTCACAGTTCACAGTTCACAGTTCACAGTTCACAGTTCACAGTTCACAGTTCACAGTTCACAGTTCACAGTTCACAGTTCACAGTTCACAGTTCACAGTTCACAGTTCACAGTTCACAGTTCACAGTTCACAGTTCACAGTTCACAGTTCACAGTTCACAGTTCACAGTTCACAGTTCACAATTCACAGTTCACAGTTCACAGTTCACAGTTCACAGTTGACAGTTCACAGTTCACAGTTCACAGTTCACAGTTCACAGTTCACAGTTCTCAGTTCACAGTTCACAGTTCACAGTTCACTGTTCACTGTTCACAGTTCACAGTTCACAGTTCACAGTTCACAGTTCACAGTTCACAGTTCACAGTTCACAGTTCACAGTTCACAGTTCACAGTTCACAGTTCACAGTTCACAGTTCACAGTTCACAGTTCACAGTTCACAGTTCACAGTTCACAGTTCACAGTTCACAGTTCACAGTTCACAGTTCACAGTTCACAGTTCACAGTTCACAGTTTACAGTTTACAGTTTACAGTTCACAGTTCACAGTTCACAGTTCACAGTTCACAGTTCACAGTTCACAGTTCACAGTTCACAGTTCACAGTTCACAGTTCACAGTTCACAGTTCACAGTTCACAGTTCACAGTTCACAGTTCACACTTCACAGTTCACACTTCACAGTTCACAGTTCACAGTGCACAGTTCACAGTTCACAGTGCACCGTTCTTAGTTCACAGCTCACAGTTCCCAGTTCACAGTTAACAGTTCACAGTTCACAATCCGCCGTTCACAGTTCACAATTTGCAGTGCACACTTCAAAGTTCACAGCTCGCAGTTCACAGTTCACAGTTCACAGTTCATAGCTCGCAGTTCACAGTTCACAGTTCACTGTTCACAAATCGCAGTTCACAGTTCACAGTTCACACTTCACAGTTCACAGTTCACAGTTCACAGTGCACCGTTCTTAGTTCACAGCTCACAGTTCACAGTTCACAGTTAACAGTTCACAGTTCACAATCCGCCGTTCACAGTTCACAATTTGCAGTGCACACTTCAAAGTTCACAGCTCGCAGTTCACAGTTCACAGTTCACAGTTCGCAGTTCACAGTTCACAGTTAACAGTTCACAGTGCACCCTTCTCAGTTCACAGCTCACAGTTTCCAGTTCACAATTTGCAGTGCACACTTCAAAGTTCACAGCTCGCAGTTCACAGTTCACAGTTCACAGTTCACAGTTCACAGTTCACAGTTCACAGTTCACAGTTCACAGTTCACAGTTCACAGTTCACAGTTCACAGTTCACAGTTCACAGTTCACAGTTCACAGTTCACAGTTCACATTTCACAGTTCACAGTTCACAGTTCACAGTTCACAGTTCACAGTTCACAGTTCACAGTTCACAGTTCACAGTTCACAGTTCACAGTTCACAGTTCACAGTTCACAGTTCACAGTTCACAGTTCACAGTTCACAGTTCACAGTTCACAGTTCACAGTTCACAGTTCACAGTTCACAGTTCACAGTTCACAGTTCACAGTTCACAGTTCACAGTTCACAGTTCACAGTTCACAGTTCACAGTTCACAGTTCACAGTTCACAGTTCACAGTTCACAGTTCACAGTTCACAGTTCACAGTTCACAGTTCACAGTTCACAGTTCACAGTTCACAGTTCACAGTTCACAGTTCACAGTTCACAGTTCACAGTTCACAGTTCACAGTTCACAGTTCACAGTTCACAGTTCACAGTTCACAGTCCACAGTTCACAGTTCACAGTGCACCCTTCTTAGTTCACAGCTCACAGTTCCCAGTTCACAGTTAACAGTTCACAGTTCACAATCCGCCGTTCACAGTTCACAATTTGCAGTGCACACTTCAAAGTTCACAGCTCGCAGTTCACAGTTCACAGTTCACACTTCACAGTTCACACTTCACAGTTCACAGTTCACAGTTCACAGTTCACAGTTCACAGTTCACAGTTCACAGTTCACAGTTCACAGTTCACAGTTCACAGTTCACATTTCACAGCTCGCAGTTCACAGTTCACAGATCACAGTTCACAGTTCACAGTTCACAGTTCACAGTTGACAGTTGACAGTTCACAGTTCACAGTTCACAGTTCACAGTTCACAGTTCTCAGTTCACAGTTCACAGTTCACAGTTCACTGTTCACTGTTCACAGTTCACAGTTCACAGTTCACAGTTCACAGTTCACAGTTCACAGTTCACAGTTCACAGTTTACAGTTTACAGTTTACAGTTCACAGTTCACAGTTCACAGTTCACAGTTCACAGTTCACAGTTCACAGTTCACAGTTCACAGTTCACAGTTCACAGTTCACAGTTCACAGTTCACAGTTCACAGTTCACACTTCACAGTTCACACTTCACAGTTCACAGTTCACAGTTCACATTTCACAGTTCACAGTTCACAGTTCACAGTTCACAGTTCACAGTTCACAGTTCACAGTTCACAGTTCACAGTTCACAGTTCACAGTTCACAGTTCACAGTTCACAGTTCACAGTTCACAGTTCACAGTTCACAGTTCACAGTTCACAGTTCACAGTTCACAGTTCACAGTTCACAGTTCACAGTTCACAGTTCACAGTTCACAGTTCACAGTTCACAGTTCACAGTTCACAGTTCACAGTTCACAGTTCACAGTTCACAGTTCACAGTTCACAGTTCACAGTTCACAGTTCACAGTTCACAGTTCACAGTTCACAGTTCACAGTTCACAGTTCACAGTTCACAGTTCACAGTTCACAGTTCACAGTTCACAGTTCACAGTTCACAGTTCACAGTTCACAGTTCACAGTTCACAGTTCACAGTTCACAGTTCACAGTTCACAGTTCACAGTTCACAGTTCACAGTTCACAGTTCACAGTTCACAGTTCACAGTTCACAGTTCACAGTTCACAGTTCACAGTTCACAGTTCACACTTCACAGTCCACAGTTCACAGTTCACAGTGCACCCTTCTCAGTTCACAGCTCACAGTTTCCAGTTCACAATTTGCAGTGCACACTTCAAAGTTCACAGCTCGCAGTTCACAGTTCACAGTTCACAGTTCACAGTTCACAGTTCACAGTTCACAGTTCACAGTTCACAGTTCACAGTTCACAGTTCACAGTTCACAGTTCACAGTTCACAGTTCACAGTTCACAGTTCACAGTTCACAGTTCACAGATCACAGATCACAGTTCACAGTTCACAGTTCACAGTTCACAGTTCACAGTTCACAGTTCACAGTTCACAGTTCACAGTTCACAGTTCACAGTGCACCCTTCTTAGTTCACAGCTCACAGTTCCCAGTTCACAGTTAACAGTTCACAGTTCACAATCCGCCGTTCACAGTTCACAATTTGCAGTGCACACTTCAAAGTTCACAGCTCGCAGTTCACAGTTCACAGTTCACACTTCACAGTTCACAGTTCACAGTTCACAGTTCACAGTTCACAGTTCACAGTTCACAGTTCACAGTTCACAGTTCACAGTTCACAGTTCACAGTTCACAGTTCCCAGTTCACAGTTAACAGTTCACAGTTCACAATCCGCCGTTCACAGTTCACAGTTCACAGTTCACAGTTCACAGTTCACAGTTCACAGTTCACAGTTCACAGTTCACAGTTCACAGTTCACAGTTCACAGTTCACAGTTTACAGTTCACAGTTCACAGTTCACAGTTAACAGTTCACAGTGCACCCTTCTCAGTTCACAGCTCACAGTTTCCAGTTCACAATTTGCAGTGCACACTTCAAAGTTCACAGCTCGCAGATCACAGTTCACAGTTCATAGCTCGCAGTTCACAGTTCACAGTTCACAGTTCACAGTTCACAGTTCACAGTTCACAGTTCACAGTTCACACTTCACAGTTCACAGTTCACAGTTCACAGTGCACCGTTCTTAGTTCACAGCTCACAGTTCACAGTTCACAGTTAACAGTTCACAGTTCACAATCCGCCGTTCACAGTTCACAATTTGCAGTGCACACTTCAAAGTTCACAGCTCGCAGTTCACAGTTCACAGTTCACAGTTCACAGTTCACAGTTCACAGTTCACAGTTCACAGTTCACAGTTCACAGTTCACAGTTCACAGTTCACAGTTCACAGTTCACAGTTCACAGTTCACAGTTCACAGTTCACAGTTCACAGTTCACAGTTAACAGTTCACAGTGCAACCTTCTCAGTTCACAGCTCACAGTTTCCAGTTCACAATTTGCAGTGCACACTTCAAAGTTCACAGCTCGCAGTTCACAGTTCACAGTTCACAGTTCACAGTTAACAGTTCACAGTTCACAATCCGCCGTTCACAGTTCACAATTTGCAGTGCACACTTCAAAGTTCACAGCTCGCAGTTCACAGTTCACAGTTCACAGTTCACAGTTCACAGTTCACAGTTCACAGTTCACAGTTCACAGTTCACAGTTCACAGTTCACAGTTCACAGTTCGCAGTTCACAGTTCACAGTTCACAGTTCACAGTTCCCAGTTCACAGTTCACAGTTCACAGTTCACAGTTCACAGTTCACAGTTCTCAGTTCACAGTTCACAGTTCACAGTTCACAGTTCACAGTTCACAGTTCACAGTTCACAGTTCACAGTTCACAGTTCACAGTTCACAGTTCACAGTTCACAGTTCACAGTTCACAGTTCACAGTTCACAGTTCACAGTTCACAGTTCACAGTTCACAGTTCACAGTTCACAGTTCACAGTTCACAGTTCACAGTTCACAGTTCACAGTTCACAGTTCACAGTTCACAGTTCACAGTTCACAGTTCACAGTTCACAGTTCACAGTTCACAGTTCACAGTTCACAGTTCACAGTCCACAGTTCACAGTTCACAGTGCACCCTTCTTAGTTCACAGCTCACAGTTCCCAGTTCACAGTTAACAGTTCACAGTTCACAATCCGCCGTTCACAGTTCACAATTTGCAGTGCACAGTTCACAGCTCGCAGTTCACAGTTCACAGTTCACACTTCACAGTTCACACTTCACAGTTCACACTTCACAGTTCACAGTTCACAGTTCACAGTTCACAGTTCACAGTTCACAGTTCACAGTTCACAGTTCACAGCTCGCAGTTCACAGTTCACAGATCACAGTTCACAGTTCACAGTTCACAGTTCACAGTTCACAGTTCACAGTTCACAGTTCACAGTTCACAGTTCACAGTTCACAGTTCACAGTTCACAGTTCACAGTTCACAGTTCACAGTTCACAGTTCACAGTTCACAGTTCACAGTTCACAATTCACAGTTCACAGTTCACAGTTCACAGTTCACAGTTCACATTTCACAGTTAACAGTTCACAGTTCACAATCCGCCGTTCACAGTTCACAATTTGCAGTGCACACTTCAAAGTTCACAGCTCGCAGTTCACAGTTCACAGTTCACAGTTCACAGTTCACAGTTCACAGTTCACAGTTCACAGTTCACAGTTCCCAGTTCACAGTTCACAGTTCACAGTTCACAGTTCACAGTTCACAGTTCACAGTTCACAGTTCACAGTTCACAATTCACAGTTCACAGTTCACAGTTCACAGTTCACAGTTCACAGTTCACAGTTCACAGTTCACAGTTCACAGTTCACAGTTCACAGTTCACAGTTCACAGTTCACAGTTCACAGTTCACAGTTCACAGTTCACAGTTCACAGTTCACAGTTCACAGTTCACAGTTCACAGTTCACAGTTCACAGTTCACAGTTCACAGTTCACAGTTCACAGTTCACAGTTCACAGTTCACAGTTCACAGTTCACAGTTCACAGTTCACAGTTCACAGTTCACAGTTCACAGTTCACAGTTCACAGTTCACAGTTCACAGTTCACAGTTCACAGTTCACAGTTCACAGTTCACAGTTCACAGTTCACAGTTCACAGTTCACAGTTCACAGTTCACACTTCACAGTCCACAGTTCACAGTTCACAGTGCACCCTTCTTAGTTCACAGCTCACAGTTCCCAGTTCACAGTTCACAATTTGCAGTGCACACTTCAAAGTTCACAGCTCGCAGTTCACAGTTCACAGTTCACAGTTCACAGTTCACAGTTCACAGTTCACAGTTCACAGTTCACAGTTCACAGTTCACAGTTCACAGTTCACAGTTCACAGTTCACAGTTCACAGTTCACAGTTCACAGTTCACAGTTCACAATTCACAGTTCACAGTTCACAGTTCACAGTTCACAGTTGACAGTTGACAGTTCACAGTTGACAGTTCACAGTTCACAGTTCACAGTTCTCAGTTCACAGTTCACAGTTCACAGTTCACTGTTCACTGTTCACAGTTCACAGTTCACAGTTCACAGTTCACAGTTCACAGTTCACAGTTCACAGTTCACAGTTCACAGTTCACAGTTCACAGTTCACAGTTCACAGTTCACAGTTCACAGTTCACAGTTCACAGTTCACAGTTCACAGTTCACAGTTCACAGTTCACAGTTCACAGTTCACAGTTCACAGTTCACAGTTCACAGTTCACAGTTCACAGTTCACAGTTTACAGTTTACAGTTTACAGTTCACAGTTCACAGTTCACAGTTCACAGTTCACAGTTCACAGTTCACAGTTCACAGTTCACAGTTCACAGTTCACAGTTCACAGTTCACAGTTCACAGTTCACAGTTCACAGTTCACAGTTCACAGTTCACAGTTCACAGTTCACACTTCACAGTTCACACTTCACAGTTCACAGTTCACAGTGCACAGTTCACAGTTCACAGTGCACCGTTCTTAGTTCACAGCTCACAGTTCCCAGTTCACAGTTAACAGTTCACAGTTCACAATCCGCCGTTCACAGTTCACAATTTGCAGTGCACACTTCAAAGTTCACAGCTCGCAGTTCACAGTTCACAGTTCACAGTTCATAGCTCGCAGTTCACAGTTCACAGTTCACTGTTCACAAATCGCAGTTCACAGTTCACAGTTCACACTTCACAGTTCACAGTTCACAGTTCACAGTGCACCGTTCTTAGTTCACAGCTCACAGTTCACAGTTCACAGTTAACAGTTCACAGTTCACAATCCGCCGTTCACAGTTCACAATTTGCAGTGCACACTTCAAAGTTCACAGCTCGCAGTTCACAGTTCACAGTTCACAGTTCGCAGTTCACAGTTCACAGTTAACAGTTCACAGTGCACCCTTCTCAGTTCACAGCTCACAGTTTCCAGTTCACAATTTGCAGTGCACACTTCAAAGTTCACAGCTCGCAGTTCACAGTTCACAGTTCACAGTTCACAGTTCACAGTTCACAGTTCTCAGTTCACAGTTCACAGTTCACAGTTCACAGTTCACAGTTCACAGTTCACAGTTCACAGTTCACAGTTCACAGTTCACAGTTCACATTTCACAGTTCACAGTTCACAGTTCACAGTTCACAGTTCACAGTTCACAGTTCACAGTTCACAGTTCACAGTTCACAGTTCACAGTTCACAGTTCACAGTTCACAGTTCACAGTTCACAGTTCACAGTTCACAGTTCACAGTTCACAGTTCACAGTTCACAGTTCACAGTTCACAGTTCACAGTTCACAGTTCACAGTTCACAGTTCACAGTTCACAGTTCACAGTTCACAGTTCACAGTTCACAGTTCACAGTTCACAGTTCACAGTTCACAGTTCACAGTTCACAGTTCACAGTTCACAGTTCACAGTTCACAGTTCACAGTTCACAGTTCACAGTTCACAGTTCACAGTCCACAGTTCACAGTTCACAGTGCACCCTTCTTAGTTCACAGCTCACAGTTCCCAGTTCACAGTTAACAGTTCACAGTTCACAATCCGCCGTTCACAGTTCACAATTTGCAGTGCACACTTCAAAGTTCACAGCTCGCAGTTCACAGTTCACAGTTCACACTTCACAGTTCACACTTCACAGTTCACAGTTCACAGTTCACAGTTCACAGTTCACAGTTCACAGTTCACAGTTCACAGTTCACAGTTCACAGTTCACAGTTCACATTTCACAGCTCGCAGTTCACAGTTCACAGATCACAGTTCACAGTTCACAGTTCACAGTTCACAGTTCACAGTTCACAGTTCACAGTTCACAGTTCACACTTCACAGTCCACAGTTCACAGTTCACAGTGCACCCTTCTTAGTTCACAGCTCACAGTTCCCAGTTCACAGTTAACAGTTCACATTTCACAATCAGCCGTTCACAGTTCACAATTTGCAGTGCACACTTCAAAGTTCACAGCTCGCAGTTCACAGTTCACAGTTCACAGTTCACAGTTCACAGTTCACAGTTCACAGTTCACAGTTCACAGTTCACAGTTCACAGTTCACAGTTCACAGTTCACAGTTCACAGTTCACAGTTCACAGTTCACAGTTCACAGATCACAGATCACAGTTCACAGTTCACAGTTCACAGTTCACAGTTCACAGTTCACAGTTCACAGTTCACAGTTCACAGTTCACAGTTCACAGTTCACAGTGCACCCTTCTTAGTTCACAGCTCACAGTTCCCAGTTCACAGTTAACAGTTCACAGTTCACAATCCGCCGTTCACAGTTCACAATTTGCAGTGCACACTTCAAAGTTCACAGCTCGCAGTTCACAGTTCACAGTTCACACTTCACAGTTCACAGTTCACAGTTCACAGTTCACAGTTCACAGTTCACAGTTCACAGTTCACAGTTCACAGTTCACAGTTCACAGTTCACAGTTCACAGTTCCCAGTTCACAGTTAACAGTTCACAGTTCACAATCCGCCGTTCACAGTTCACAGTTCACAGTTCACAGTTCACAGTTCACAGTTCACAGTTCACAGTTCACAGTTCACAGTTCACAGTTCACAGTTCACAGTTCACAGTTCACAGTTCACAGTTTACAGTTCACAGTTCACAGTTCACAGTTAACAGTTCACAGTGCACCCTTCTCAGTTCACAGCTCACAGTTTCCAGTTCACAATTTGCAGTGCACACTTCAAAGTTCACAGCTCGCAGATCACAGTTCACAGTTCATAGCTCGCAGTTCACAGTTCACAGTTCACAGTTCACAGTTCACAGTTCACAGTTCACAGTTCACAGTTCACACTTCACAGTTCACAGTTCACAGTTCACAGTGCACCGTTCTTAGTTCACAGCTCACAGTTCACAGTTCACAGTTAACAGTTCACAGTTCACAATCCGCCGTTCACAGTTCACAATTTGCAGTGCACACTTCAAAGTTCACAGCTCGCAGTTCACAGTTCACAGTTCACAGTTCACAGTTCACAGTTCACAGTTCACAGTTCACAGTTCACAGTTCACAGTTCACAGTTCACAGTTCACAGTTCGCAGTTCACAGTTCACAGTTCACAGTTCACAGTTCACAGTTCACAGTTCACAGTTCACAGTTCACAGTTCACAGTTCACAGTTCACAGTTCACAGTTCACAGTTCACAGTTCACAGTTCACAGTTCACAGTTCACAGTTCCCAGTTCACAGTTCCCAGTTCACAGTTAACAGTTCACAGTTCACAATCCGCCGTTCACAGTTCACAGTTCACAGTTCACAGTTCACAGTTCACAGTTCACAGTTCACAGTTCACAGTTCACAGTTCACAGTTCACAGTTAACAGTTCACAGTGCAACCTTCTCAGTTCACAGCTCACAGTTTCCAGTTCACAATTTGCAGTGCACACTTCAAAGTTCACAGCTCGCAGTTCACAGTTCACAGTTCACAGTTCACAGTTAACAGTTCACAGTTCACAATCCGCCGTTCACAGTTCACAATTTGCAGTGCACACTTCAAAGTTCACAGCTCGCAGTTCACAGTTCACAGTTCACAGTTCACAGTTCACAGTTCACAGTTCACAGTTCACAGTTCACAGTTCACAGTTCACAGTTCACAGTTCGCAGTTCACAGTTCGCAGTTCACAGTTCACAGTTCACAGTTCACAGTTCCCAGTTCACAGTTCACAGTTCACAGTTCACAGTTCACAGTTCACAGTTCTCAGTTCACAGTTCACAGTTCACAGTTCACAGTTCACAGTTCACAGTTCACAGTTCACAGTTCACAGTTCACAGTTCACAGTTCACAGTTCACAGTTCACAGTTCACAGTTCACAGTTCACAGTTCACAGTTCACAGTTCACAGTTCACAGTTCACAGTTCACAGTTCACAGTTCACAGTTCACAGTTCACAGTTCACAGTTCACAGTTCACAGTTCACAGTTCACAGTTCACAGTTCACAGTTCACAGTTCACAGTTCACAGTTCACAGTCCACAGTTCACAGTTCACAGTGCACCCTTCTTAGTTCACAGCTCACAGTTCCCAGTTCACAGTTAACAGTTCACAGTTCACAATCCGCCGTTCACAGTTCACAATTTGCAGTGCACACTTCAAAGTTCACAGCTCGCAGTTCACAGTTCACAGTTCACACTTCACAGTTCACACTTCACAGTTCACACTTCACAGTTCACAGTTCACAGTTCACAGTTCACAGTTCACAGTTCACAGTTCACAGTTCACAGTTCACAGCTCGCAGTTCACAGTTCACAGATCACAGTTCACAGTTCACAGTTCACAGTTCACAGTTCACAGTTCACAGTTCACAGTTCACAGTTCACAGTTCACAGTTCACAGTTCACAGTTCACAGTTCACAGTTCACAGTTCACAGTTCACAGTTCACAGTTCACAGTTCACAGTTCACAATTCACAGTTCACAGTTCACAGTTCACAGTTCACAGTTCACATTTCACAGTTAACAGTTCACAGTTCACAATCCGCCGTTCACAGTTCACAATTTGCAGTGCACACTTCAAAGTTCACAGCTCGCAGTTCACAGTTCACAGTTCACAGTTCACAGTTCACAGTTCACAGTTCACAGTTCACAGTTCACAGTTCACAGTTCCCAGTTCACAGTTCACAGTTCACAGTTCACAGTTCACAGTTCACAGTTCACAGTTCACAGTTCACAGTTCACAATTCACAGTTCACAGTTCACAGTTCACAGTTCACAGTTCACAGTTCACAGTTCACAGTTCACAGTTCACAGTTCACAGTTCACAGTTCACAGTTCACAGTTCACAGTTCACAGTTCACAGTTCACAGTTCACAGTTCACAGTTCACAGTTCACAGTTCACAGTTCACAGTTCACAGTTCACAGTTCACAGTTCACAGTTCACAGTTCACAGTTCACAGTTCACAGTTCACAGTTCACAGTTCACAGTTCACAGTTCACAGTTCACAGTTCACAGTTCACAGTTCACAGTTCACAGTTCACAGTTCACAGTTCACAGTTCACAGTTCACACTTCACAGTCCACAGTTCACAGTTCACAGTGCACCCTTCTTAGTTCACAGCTCACAGTTCCCAGTTCACAGTTCACAATTTGCAGTGCACACTTCAAAGTTCACAGCTCGCAGTTCACAGTTCACAGTTCACAGTTCACAGTTCACAGTTCACAGTTCACAGTTCACAGTTCACAGTTCACAGTTCACAGTTCACAGTTCACAGTTCACAGTTCACAGTTCACAGTTCACAGTTCACAGTTCACAGTTCACAGTTCACAGTTCACAGTTCACAGTTCACAGTTCACAGTTCACAGTTCACAGTTCACAGTTCACAATTCACAGTTCACAGTTCACAGTTCACAGTTCACAGTTGACAGTTCACAGTTCACAGTTCACAGTTCACAGTTCACAGTTCACAGTTCTCAGTTCACAGTTCACAGTTCACAGTTCACTGTTCACTGTTCACAGTTCACAGTTCACAGTTCACAGTTCACAGTTCACAGTTCACAGTTCACAGTTCACAGTTCACAGTTCACAGTTCACAGTTCACAGTTCACAGTTCACAGTTCACAGTTCACAGTTCACAGTTCACAGTTCACAGTTCACAGTTCACAGTTCACAGTTCACAGTTCACAGTTCACAGTTCACAGTTCACAGTTCACAGTTCACAGTTTACAGTTTACAGTTTACAGTTCACAGTTCACAGTTCACAGTTCACAGTTCACAGTTCACAGTTCACAGTTCACAGTTCACAGTTCACAGTTCACAGTTCACAGTTCACAGTTCACAGTTCACAGTTCACAGTTCACAGTTCACACTTCACAGTTCACACTTCACAGTTCACAGTTCACAGTGCACAGTTCACAGTTCACAGTGCACCGTTCTTAGTTCACAGCTCACAGTTCCCAGTTCACAGTTAACAGTTCACAGTTCACAATCCGCCGTTCACAGTTCACAATTTGCAGTGCACACTTCAAAGTTCACAGCTCGCAGTTCACAGTTCACAGTTCACAGTTCATAGCTCGCAGTTCACAGTTCACAGTTCACTGTTCACAAATCGCAGTTCACAGTTCACAGTTCACACTTCACAGTTCACAGTTCACAGTTCACAGTGCACCGTTCTTAGTTCACAGCTCACAGTTCACAGTTCACAGTTAACAGTTCACAGTTCACAATCCGCCGTTCACAGTTCACAATTTGCAGTGCACACTTCAAAGTTCACAGCTCGCAGTTCACAGTTCACAGTTCACAGTTCGCAGTTCACAGTTCACAGTTAACAGTTCACAGTGCACCCTTCTCAGTTCACAGCTCACAGTTTCCAGTTCACAATTTGCAGTGCACACTTCAAAGTTCACAGCTCGCAGTTCACAGTTCACAGTTCACAGTTCACAGTTCACAGTTCACAGTTCACAGTTCACAGTTCACAGTTCACAGTTCACAGTTCACAGTTCACAGTTCACAGTTCACAGTTCACAGTTCACAGTTCACATTTCACAGTTCACAGTTCACAGTTCACAGTTCACAGTTCACAGTTCACAGTTCACAGTTCACAGTTCACAGTTCACAGTTCACAGTTCACAGTTCACAGTTCACAGTTCACAGTTCACAGTTCACAGTTCACAGTTCACAGTTCACAGTTCACAGTTCACAGTTCACAGTTCACAGTTCACAGTTCACAGTTCACAGTTCACAGTTCACAGTTCACAGTTCACAGTTCACAGTTCACAGTTCACAGTTCACAGTTCACAGTTCACAGTTCACAGTTCACAGTTCACAGTTCACAGTTCACAGTTCACAGTTCACAGTTCACAGTTCACAGTTCACAGTTCACAGTTCACAGTTCACACTTCACAGTTCACAGTTCACAGTTCACAGTTCACAGTTCACAGTTCACAGTTCACAGTTCACAGTTCACAGTCCACAGTTCACAGTTCACAGTGCACCCTTCTTAGTTCACAGCTCACAGTTCCCAGTTCACAGTTAACAGTTCACAGTTCACAATCCGCCGTTCACAGTTCACAATTTGCAGTGCACACTTCAAAGTTCACAGCTCGCAGTTCACAGTTCACAGTTCACACTTCACAGTTCACACTTCACAGTTCACAGTTCACAGTTCACAGTTCACAGTTCACAGTTCACAGTTCACAGTTCACAGTTCACAGTTCACAGTTCACAGTTCACATTTCACAGCTCGCAGTTCACAGTTCACAGATCACAGTTCACAGTTCACAGTTCACAGTTCACAGTTGACAGTTGACAGTTCACAGTTCACAGTTCACAGTTCACAGTTCACAGTTCTCAGTTCACAGTTCACAGTTCACAGTTCACTGTTCACTGTTCACAGTTCACAGTTCACAGTTCACAGTTCACAGTTCACAGTTCACAGTTCACAGTTCACAGTTCACAGTTCACAGTTCACAGTTTACAGTTTACAGTTTACAGTTCACAGTTCACAGTTCACAGTTCACAGTTCACAGTTCACAGTTCACAGTTCACAGTTCACAGTTCACAGTTCACAGTTCACAGTTCACAGTTCACAGTTCACAGTTCACACTTCACAGTTCACACTTCACAGTTCACAGTTCACAGTGCACAGTTCACAGTTCACAGTGCACCGTTCTTAGTTCACAGCTCACAGTTCCCAGTTCACAGTTAACAGTTCACAGTTCACAATCCGCCGTTCACAGTTCACAATTTGCAGTGCACACTTCAAAGTTCACAGCTCGCAGTTCACAGTTCACAGTTCACAGTTCATAGCTCGCAGTTCACAGTTCACAGTTCACTGTTCACAAATCGCAGTTCACAGTTCACAGTTCACACTTCACAGTTCACAGTTCACAGTTCACAGTGCACCGTTCTTAGTTCACAGCTCACAGTTCACAGTTCACAGTTAACAGTTCACAGTTCACAATCCGCCGTTCACAGTTCACAATTTGCAGTGCACACTTCAAAGTTCACAGCTCGCAGTTCACAGTTCACAGTTCACAGTTCGCAGTTCACAGTTAACAGTTCACAGTGCACCCTTCTCAGTTCACAGCTCACAGTTTCCAGTTCACAATTTGCAGTGCACACTTCAAAGTTCACAGCTCGCAGTTCACAGTTCACAGTTCACAGTTCACAGTTCACAGTTCACAGTTCTCAGTTCACAGTTCACAGTTCACAGTTCACAGTTCACAGTTCACAGTTCACAGTTCACAGTTCACAGTTCACAGTTCACAGTTCACATTTCACAGTTCACAGTTCACAGTTCACAGTTCACAGTTCACAGTTCACAGTTCACAGTTCACAGTTCACAGTTCACAGTTCACAGTTCACAGTTCACAGTTCACAGTTCACAGTTCACAGTTCACAGTTCACAGTTCACAGTTCACAGTTCACAGTTCACAGTTCACAGTTCACAGTTCACAGTTCACAGTTCACAGTTCACAGTTCACAGTTCACAGTTCACAGTTCACAGTTCACAGTTCACAGTTCACAGTTCACAGTTCACAGTTCACAGTTCACAGTTCACAGTTCACAGTTCACAGTTCACAGTTCACAGTTCACAGTTCACAGTTCACAGTTCACAGTTCACAGTTCACAGTCCACAGTTCACAGTTCACAGTGCACCCTTCTTAGTTCACAGCTCACAGTTCCCAGTTCACAGTTAACAGTTCACAGTTCACAATCCGCCGTTCACAGTTCACAATTTGCAGTGCACACTTCAAAGTTCACAGCTCGCAGTTCACAGTTCACAGTTCACACTTCACAGTTCACACTTCACAGTTCACAGTTCACAGTTCACAGTTCACAGTTCACAGTTCACAGTTCACAGTTCACAGTTCACAGTTCACAGTTCACAGTTCACATTTCACAGCTCGCAGTTCACAGTTCACAGATCACAGTTCACAGTTCACAGTTCACAGTTCACAGTTGACAGTTGACAGTTCACAGTTCACAGTTCACAGTTCACAGTTCACAGTTCTCAGTTCACAGTTCACAGTTCTCAGTTCACTGTTCACTGTTCACAGTTCACAGTTCACAGTTCACAGTTCACAGTTCACAGTTCACAGTTCACAGTTCACAGTTCACAGTTCACAGTTCACAGTTCACAGTTCACAGTTCACAGTTCACAGTTCACAGTTCACAGTTCACAGTTCACAGTTCACAGTTCACAGTTCACAGTTCACAGTTCACAGTTCACAGTTCACAGTTCACAGTTCACAGTTCACAGTTTACAGTTTACAGTTTACAGTTCACAGTTCACAGTTCACAGTTCACAGTTCACAGTTCACAGTTCACAGTTCACAGTTCACAGTTCACAGTTCACAGTTCACAGTTCACAGTTCACAGTTCACACTTCACAGTTCACACTTCACAGTTCACAGTTCACAGTGCACAGTTCACAGTTCACAGTGCACCGTTCTTAGTTCACAGCTCACAGTTCCCAGTTCACAGTTAACAGTTCACAGTTCACAATCCGCCGTTCACAGTTCACAATTTGCAGTGCACACTTCAAAGTTCACAGCTCGCAGTTCACAGTTCACAGTTCACAGTTCATAGCTCGCAGTTCACAGTTCACAGTTCACTGTTCACAAATCGCAGTTCACAGTTCACAGTTCACACTTCACAGTTCACAGTTCACAGTTCACAGTGCACCGTTCTTAGTTCACAGCTCACAGTTCACAGTTCACAGTTAACAGTTCACAGTTCACAATCCGCCGTTCACAGTTCACAATTTGCAGTGCACACTTCAAAGTTCACAGCTCGCAGTTCACAGTTCACAGTTCACAGTTCGCAGTTCACAGTTCACAGTTAACAGTTCACAGTGCACCCTTCTCAGTTCACAGCTCACAGTTTCCAGTTCACAATTTGCAGTGCACACTTCAAAGTTCACAGCTCGCAGTTCACAGTTCACAGTTCACAGTTCACAGTTCACAGTTCACAGTTCACAGTTCTCAGTTCACAGTTCACAGTTCACAGTTCACAGTTCACAGTTCACAGTTCACAGTTCACAGTTCACAGTTCACAGTTCACAGTTCACATTTCACAGTTCACAGTTCACAGTTCACAGTTCACAGTTCACAGTTCACAGTTCACAGTTCACAGTTCACAGTTCACAGTTCACAGTTCACAGTTCACAGTTCACAGTTCACAGTTCACAGTTCACAGTTCACAGTTCACAGTTCACAGTTCACAGTTCACAGTTCACAGTTCACAGTTCACAGTTCACAGTTCACAGTTCACAGTTCACAGTTCACAGTTCACAGTTCACAGTTCACAGTTCACAGTTCACAGTTCACAGTTCACAGTTCACAGTTCACAGTTCACAGTTCACAGTTCACAGTTCACAGTTCACAGTTCACAGTTCACAGTTCACAGTTCACAGTTCACAGTCCACAGTACACAGTACACAGTTCACAGTGCACCCTTCTTAGTTCACAGCTCACAGTTCCCAGTTCACAGTTAACAGTTCACAGTTCACAATCCGCCGTTCACAGTTCACAATTTGCAGTGCACACTTCAAAGTTCACAGCTCGCAGTTCACAGTTCACAGTTCACACTTCACAGTTCACACTTCACAGTTCACAGTTCACAGTTCACAGTTCACAGTTCACAGTTCACAGTTCACAGTTCACAGTTCACAGTTCACAGTTCACATTTCACAGCTCGCAGTTCACAGTTCACAGATCACAGTTCACAGTTCACAGTTCACAGTTCACAGTTCACAGTTCACAGTTCACAGTTCACAGTTCACACTTCACAGTCCACAGTTCACAGTTCACAGTGCACCCTTCTTAGTTCACAGCTCACAGTTCCCAGTTCACAGTTAACAGTTCACATTTCACAATCAGCCGTTCACAGTTCACAATTTGCAGTGCACACTTCAAAGTTCACAGCTCGCAGTTCACAGTTCACAGTTCACAGTTCACAGTTCACAGTTCACAGTTCACAGTTCACAGTTCACAGTTCACAGTTCACAGTTCACAGTTCACAGTTCACAGTTCACAGTTCACAGTTCACAGTTCACAGTTCACAGTTCACAGTTCACAGTTCACAGTTCACAGTTCACAGTTCACAGTTCACAGTTCACAGTTCACAGTCCACAGTTCACAGTTCACAGTGCACCCTTCTTAGTTCACAGCTCACAGTTCCCAGTTCACAGTTAACAGTTCACAGTTCACAATCAGCCGTTCACAGTTCACAATTTGCAGTGCACACTTCAAAGTTCACAGCTCGCAGTTCACAGTTCACAGTTCACAGTTCACAGTTCACAGTTCTCAGTTCACAGTTCACAGTTCACAGTTCACAGTTCACAGTTCACAGTTCACAGTTCACAGTTCACAGTTCACAGTTCACAGTTCACAGTTCACAGTTCACAGTTCACAGTTCACAGTTCACAGTTCACAGTTCACAGTTCACAGTTCACAGTTCACAGTTCACAGTTCACAGTTCACAGTTCACAGTTCACAGTTCACACTTCACAGTCCACAGTTCACAGTCCACAGTTCACAGTTCACAGTTCACAGTGCACCCTTCTTAGTTCACAGCTCACAGTTCCCAGTTCACAGTTAACAGTTCACAGTTCACAATCAGCCGTTCACAGTTCACAATTTGCAGTGCACACTTCAAAGTTCACAGCTCGCAGTTCACAGTTCACAGTTCACAGTTCACAGTTCACAGTTCACAGTTCACAGTTCACAGTTCACAGTTCACAGTTCACAGTTCACAGTTCACAGTTCACAGTTCACAGTTCACAGTTCACAGTTCACAGTTCACAGTTCACAGTTCACAGTTCACAGTTCACAGTTCACAGTTCACAGTTCACAGTTCACAGTTCACAGTTCACAGTTCACAGTTCACAGTTCACAGTTCACAGTTCACAGTTCACAGTTCACAGTTCACAGTTCACAGTTCACAGTTCACAGTTCACAGTTCACATTTCACAGTTCACAGTTCACAGTTCACAGTTCACAGTTCACAGTTCACAGTTCACAGTTCACAGTTCACAGTTCACAGTTCACAGTTCACAGTTCACAGTTCACAGTTCACAGTTCACAGTTCACAGTTCACAGTTCACAGTTCACAGTTCACAGTTCACAGTTCACAGTTCACAGTTCACAGTTCACAGTTCACAGTTCACAGTTCACAGTTCACAGTTCACAGTTCACAGTTCACAGTTCACAGTTCACAGTTCACAGTTCACAGTTCACAGTCCACAGTTCACAGTTCACAGTGCACCCTTCTTAGTTCACAGTTCACAGGTCACAGTTCACAGTTCACAGTTCACAGTTCACAGTTCACAGTTCACAGTTCACAGTTCACAGTTCACAGTTCACAGTTCACAGTTCACAATTCACAGTTCACAGTTCACAGTTCACAGTTCACAGTTCACATTTCACAGTTAACAGTTCACAGTTCACAATCCGCCGTTCACAGTTCACAATTTGCAGTGCACACTTCAAAGTTCACAGCTCGCAGTTCACAGTTCACAGTTCACAGTTCACAGTTCACAGTTCACAGTTCACAGTTCACAGTTCACAGTTCCCAGTTCACAGTTCACAGTTCACAGTTCACAGTTCACAGTTCACAGTTCACAGTTCACAGTTCACAGTTCACAATTCACAGTTCACAGTTCACAGTTCACAGTTCACAGTTCACAGTTCACAGTTCACAGTTCACAGTTCACAGTTCACAGTTCACAGTTCACAGTTCACAGTTCACAGTTCACAGTTCACAGTTCACAGTTCACAGTTCACAGTTCACAGTTCACAGTTCACAGTTCACAGTTCACAGTTCACAGTTCACAGTTCACAGTTCACAGTTCACAGTTCACAGTTCACAGTTCACAGTTCACAGTTCACAGTTCACAGTTCACAGTTCACAGTTCACAGTTCACAGTTCACAGTTCACAGTTCACAGTTCACAGTTCACAGTTCACAGTTCACAGTTCACAGTTCACAGTTCACAGTTCACAGTTCACACTTCACAGTCCACAGTTCACAGTTCACAGTGCACCCTTCTTAGTTCACAGCTCACAGTTCCCAGTTCACAGTTCACAATTTGCAGTGCACACTTCAAAGTTCACAGCTCGCAGTTCACAGTTCACAGTTCACAGTTCACAGTTCACAGTTCACAGTTCACAGTTCACAGTTCACAGTTCACAGTTCACAGTTCACAGTTCACAGTTCACAGTTCACAGTTCACAGTTCACAGTTCACAGTTCACAGTTCACAGTTCACAGTTCACAGTTCACAGTTCACAGTTCACAGTTCACAGTTCACAATTCACAGTTCACAGTTCACAGTTCACAGTTCACAGTTGACAGTTGACAGTTCACAGTTCACAGTTCACAGTTCACAGTTCACAGTTCACAGTTCTCAGTTCACAGTTCACAGTTCACAGTTCACTGTTCACTGTTCACAGTTCACAGTTCACAGTTCACAGTTCACAGTTCACAGTTCACAGTTCACAGTTCACAGTTCACAGTTCACAGTTCACAGTTCACAGTTCACAGTTCACAGTTCACAGTTCACAGTTCACAGTTCACAGTTCACAGTTCACAGTTCACAGTTCACAGTTCACAGTTCACAGTTCACAGTTCACAGTTCACAGTTCACAGTTCACAGTTCACAGTTCACAGTTCACAGTTCACAGTTCACAGTTTACAGTTTACAGTTTACAGTTCACAGTTCACAGTTCACAGTTCACAGTTCACAGTTCACAGTTCACAGTTCACAGTTCACAGTTCACAGTTCACAGTTCACAGTTCACAGTTCACAGTTCACAGTTCACAGTTCACACTTCACAGTTCACACTTCACAGTTCACAGTTCACAGTGCACAGTTCACAGTTCACAGTGCACCGTTCTTAGTTCACAGCTCACAGTTCCCAGTTCACAGTTAACAGTTCACAGTTCACAATCCGCCGTTCACAGTTCACAATTTGCAGTGCACACTTCAAAGTTCACAGCTCGCAGTTCACAGTTCACAGTTCACAGTTCATAGCTCGCAGTTCACAGTTCACAGTTCACTGTTCACAAATCGCAGTTCACAGTTCACAGTTCACACTTCACAGTTCACAGTTCACAGTTCACAGTGCACCGTTCTTAGTTCACAGCTCACAGTTCACAGTTCACAGTTAACAGTTCACAGTTCACAATCCGCCGTTCACAGTTCACAATTTGCAGTGCACACTTCAAAGTTCACAGCTCGCAGTTCACAGTTCACAGTTCACAGTTCGCAGTTCACAGTTCACAGTTAACAGTTCACAGTGCACCCTTCTCAGTTCACAGCTCACAGTTTCCAGTTCACAATTTGCAGTGCACACTTCAAAGTTCACAGCTCGCAGTTCACAGTTCACAGTTCACAGTTCACAGTTCACAGTTCACAGTTCACAGTTCTCAGTTCACAGTTCACAGTTCACAGTTCACAGTTCACAGTTCACAGTTCACAGTTCACAGTTCACAGTTCACAGTTCACAGTTCACATTTCACAGTTCACAGTTCACAGTTCACAGTTCACAGTTCACAGTTCACAGTTCACAGTTCACAGTTCACAGTTCACAGTTCACAGTTCACAGTTCACAGTTCACAGTTCACAGTTCACAGTTCACAGTTCACAGTTCACAGTTCACAGTTCACAGTTCACAGTTCACAGTTCACAGTTCACAGTTCACAGTTCACAGTTCACAGTTCACAGTTCACAGTTCACAGTTCACAGTTCACAGTTCACAGTTCACAGTTCACAGTTCACAGTTCACAGTTCACAGTTCACAGTTCACAGTTCACAGTTCACAGTTCACAGTTCACAGTTCACAGTTCACAGTTCACAGTTCACAGTTCACAGTCCACAGTTCACAGTTCACAGTGCACCCTTCTTAGTTCACAGCTCACAGTTCCCAGTTCACAGTTAACAGTTCACAGTTCACAATCCGCCGTTCACAGTTCACAATTTGCAGTGCACACTTCAAAGTTCACAGCTCGCAGTTCACAGTTCACAGTTCACACTTCACAGTTCACAGTTCACAGTTCACAGTTCACAGTTCACAGTTCACAGTTCACAGTTCACAGTTCACAGTTCACAGTTCACAGTTCACAGTTCACAGTTCACAGTTCACATTTCACAGCTCGCAGTTCACAGTTCACAGATCACAGTTCACAGTTCACAGTTCACAGTTCACAGTTCACAGTTCACAGTTCACAGTTCACACTTCACAGTCCACAGTTCACAGTTCACAGTGCACCCTTCTTAGTTCACAGCTCACAGTTCCCAGTTCACAGTTAACAGTTCACATTTCACAATCAGCCGTTCACAGTTCACAATTTGCAGTGCACACTTCAAAGTTCACAGCTCGCAGTTCACAGTTCACAGTTCACAGTTCACAGTTCACAGTTCACAGTTCACAGTTCACAGTTCACAGTTCACAGTTCACAGTTCACAGTTCACAGTTCACAGTTCACAGTTCACAGTTCACAGTTCACAGTTCACAGTTCACAGTTCACAGTTCACAGTTCACAGTTCACAGTTCACAGTTCACAGTTCACAGTTCACAGTTCACAGTCCACAGTTCACAGTTCCCAGTTCACAGTTAACAGTTCACAGTTCACAATCAGCCGTTCACAGTTCACAATTTGCAGTGCACACTTCAAAGTTCACAGCTCGCAGTTCACAGTTCACAGTTCACAGTTCACAGTTCACAGTTCTCAGTTCACAGTTCACAGTTCACAGTTCACAGTTCACAGTTCACAGTTCACAGTTCACAGTTCACAGTTCACAGTTCACAGTTCACAGTTCACAGTTCACAGTTCACAGTTCACAGTTCACAGTTCACAGTTCACAGTTCACAGTTCACAGTTCACAGTTCACAGTTCACAGTTCACAGTTCACAGTTCACAGTTCACAGTTCACACTTCACAGTCCACAGTTCACAGTTCACAGTTCACAGTGCACCCTTCTTAGTTCACAGCTCACAGTTCCCAGTTCACAGTTAACAGTTCACAGTTCACAATCAGCCGTTCACAGTTCACAATTTGCAGTGCACACTTCAAAGTTCACAGCTCGCAGTTCACAGTTCACAGTTCACAGTTCACAGTTCACAGTTCACAGTTCACAGTTCACAGTTCACAGTTCACAGTTCACAGTTCACAGTTCACAGTTCACAGTTCACAGTTCACAGTTCACAGTTCACAGTTCACAGTTCACAGTTCACAGTTCACAGTTCACAGTTCACAGTTCACAGTTCACAGTTCACAGTTCACAGTTCACAGTTCACAGTTCACAGTTCACAGTTCACATTTCACAGTTCACAGTTCACAGTTCACAGTTCACAGTTCACAGTTCACAGTTCACAGTTCACAGTTCACAGTTCACAGTTCACAGTTCACAGTTCACAGTTCACAGTTCACAGTTCACAGTTCACAGTTCACAGTTCACAGTTCACAGTTCACAGTTCACAGTTCACAGTTCACAGTTCACAGTTCACAGTTCACAGTTCACAGTTCACAGTTCACAGTTCACAGTTCACAGTTCACAGTTCACAGTTCACAGTTCACAGTTCACAGTTCACAGTTCACAGTTCACAGTTCACAGTTCACAGTTCACAGTTCACAGTTCACAGTTCACAGTTCACAGTTCACAGTTCACAGTCCACAGTTCACAGTTCACAGTGCACCCTTCTTAGTTCACAGCTCACAGTTCCCAGTTCACAGTTAACAGTTCACAGTTCACAATCCGCCGTTCACAGTTCACAATTTGCAGTGCACACTTCAAAGTTCACAGCTCGCAGTTCACAGTTCACAGTTCACACTTCACAGTTCACACTTCACAGTTCACACTTCACAGTTCACAGTTCACAGTTCACAGTTCACAGTTCACAGTTCACAGTTCACAGTTCACAGTTCACAGCTCGCAGTTCACAGTTCACAGATCACAGTTCACAGTTCACAGTTCACAGTTCACAGTTCACAGTTCACAGTTCACAGTTCACAGTTCACAGTTCACAGTTCACAGTTCACAGTTCACAGTTCACAGTTCACAGTTCACAGTTCACAGTTCACAGTTCACAGTTCACAGTTCACAGTTCACAATTCACAGTTCACAGTTCACAGTTCACAGTTCACAGTTCACATTTCACAGTTAACAGTTCACAGTTCACAATCCGCCGTTCACAGTTCACAATTTGCAGTGCACACTTCAAAGTTCACAGCTCGCAGTTCACAGTTCACAGTTCACAGTTCACAGTTCACAGTTCACAGTTCACAGTTCACAGTTCCCAGTTCACAGTTCACAGTTCACAGTTCACAGTTCACAGTTCACAGTTCACAGTTCACAGTTCACAGTTCACAGTTCACAATTCACAGTTCACAGTTCACAGTTCACAGTTCACAGTTCACAGTTCACAGTTCACAGTTCACAGTTCACAGTTCACAGTTCACAGTTCACAGTTCACAGTTCACAGTTCACAGTTCACAGTTCACAGTTCACAGTTCACAGTTCACAGTTCACAGTTCACAGTTCACAGTTCACAGTTCACAGTTCACAGTTCACAGTTCACAGTTCACAGTTCACAGTTCACAGTTCACAGTTCACAGTTCACAGTTCACAGTTCACAGTTCACAGTTCACAGTTCACAGTTCACAGTTCACAGTTCACAGTTCACAGTTCACAGTTCACAGTTCACAGTTCACAGTTCACAGTCCACAGTTCACAGTTCACAGTGCACCCTTCTTAGTTCACAGCTCACAGTTCCCAGTTCACAGTTCACAATTTGCAGTGCACACTTCAAAGTTCACAGCTCGCAGTTCACAGTTCACAGTTCACAGTTCACAGTTCACAGTTCACAGTTCACAGTTCACAGTTCACAGTTCACAGTTCACAGTTCACAGTTCACAGTTCACAGTTCACAGTTCACAGTTCACAGTTCACAGTTCACAGTTCACAGTTCACAGTTCACAGTTCACAGTTCACAGTTCACAGTTCACAGTTCACAGTTCACAGTTCACAGTTCACAGTTCACAGTTCACAGTTCTCAGTTCACAGTTCACAGTTCACAGTTCACTGTTCACTGTTCACAGTTCACAGTTCACAGTTCACAGTTCACAGTTCACAGTTCACAGTTCACAGTTCACAGTTCACAGTTCACAGTTCACAGTTCACAGTTCACAGTTCACAGTTCACAGTTCACAGTTCACAGTTCACAGTTCACAGTTCACAGTTCACAGTTCACAGTTCACAGTTCACAGTTCACAGTTCACAGTTCACAGTTCACAGTTCACAGTTCACAGTTCACAGTTCACAGTTCACAGTTCACAGTTCACAGTTCACAGTTCACAGTTCACAGTTCACAGTTCACAGTTCACAGTTCACAGTTCACAGTTCACAGTTCACAGTTCACAGTTCACAGTTCACAGTTCACAGTTCACAGTTCACAGTTCACAGTTCACAGTTCACAGTTCACAGTTCACAGTTCACAGTTCACAGTTCACAGTTCACAGTTCACAGTTCACAGTTCACAGTTCACAGTTCACAGTTCACAGTCCACAGTTCACAGTTCACAGTGCACCCTTCTTAGTTCACAGCTCACAGTTCCCAGTTCACAGTTAACAGTTCACAGTTCACAATCCGCCGTTCACAGTTCACAATTTGCAGTGCACACTTCAAAGTTCACAGCTCGCAGTTCACAGTTCACAGTTCACACTTCACAGTTCACACTTCACAGTTCACAGTTCACAGTTCACAGTTCACAGTTCACAGTTCACAGTTCACAGTTCACAGTTCACAGTTCACAGTTCACAGTTCACATTTCACAGCTCGCAGTTCACAGTTCACAGATCACAGTTCACAGTTCACAGTTCACAGTTCCCAGTTCACAGTTCACAGTTCACAGTTCACACTTCACAGTCCACAGTTCACAGTTCACAGTGCACCCTTCTTAGTTCACAGCTCACAGTTCCCAGTTCACAGTTAACAGTTCACATTTCACAATCAGCCGTTCACAGTTCACAATTTGCAGTGCACACTTCAAAGTTCACAGCTCGCAGTTCACAGTTCACAGTTCACAGTTCACAGTTCACAGTTCACAGTTCACAGTTCACAGTTCACAGTTCACAGTTCACAGTTCACAGTTCACAGTTCACAGTTCACAGTTCACAGTTCACAGTTCACAGTTCACAGTTCACAGTTCACAGTTCACAGTTCACAGTTCACTGTTCACAGTTCACTGTTCACAGTTCACTGTTCACAGTTCACTGTTCACAGTTCACTGTTCACAGTTCACAGTTCACAGTTCACAGTTCACAGTTCACAGTTCACAGTTCACAGTTCACAGTTCACAGTTCACTGTTCACAGTTCACAGTTCACAGTTCACAGTTCACAGTTCACAGTTCACAGTTCACAGTTCACAGTTCACAGTTCACAGTTCACAGTTCACAGTTCACAGTTCACAGTTCACAGTTCACAGTTCACAGTTCACAGTTCACAGTTCACAGTTCACAGTTCACAGTTCACAGTTCACAGTTCACAGTTCACAGTTCACAGTTCACAGTTCACAGTTCACAGTTCACAGTTCACAGTTCACAGTTCACAGTTCACAGTTCACAGTTCACAGTTCACAGTTCACAGTTCACAGTTCACAGTTCACAGTTCACAGTTCACAGTTCACAGTTCACAGTTCACAGTTCACAGTTCACAGTTCACAGTTCACAGTTCACAGTTCACAGTTCACAGTTCACAGTTCACAGTTCACAGTTCACAGTTCACAGTTCACAGTTCACAGTTCACAGTTCACAGTTCACAGTTCACAGTTCACAGTTCACAGTTCACAGTTCACAGTTCACAGTTCACAGTTCACAGTTCACAGTTCACAGTTCACACTTCACAGTCCACAGTTCACAGTTCACAGTGCACCCTTCTCAGTTCACAGCTCACAGTTTCCAGTTCACAATTTGCAGTGCACACTTCAAAGTTCACAGCTCGCAGTTCACAGTTCACAGTTGACAGTTGACAGTTCACAGTTCACAGTTCACAGTTCACAGTTCACAGTTCACAGTTCACAGTTCACAGTTCACAGTTCACAGTTCACAGTTCACAGTTCACAGTTCACAGTTCACAGTTCACAGTTCACAGTTCACAGTTCACAGTTCACAGTTCACAGTTCACAGTTCACAGTTCACAGTTCACAGTTCACAGTTCACAGTTCACAGTTCACAGTTCACAGTTCACAGTTCACAGTTCACAGTTCACAGTTCACAGTTCACAGTTCACAGTTCACAGTTCACAGTTCACAGTTCACAGTTCACAGTTCACAGTTCACAGTTCACAGTGCACCCTTCTTAGTTCACAGCTCACAGTTCCCAGTTCGCAGTTAACAGTTCACAGTTCACAATCCGCCGTTCACAGTTCACAATTTGCAGTGCACACTTCAAAGTTCACAGCTCGCAGTTCACAGTTCACAGTTCACACTTCACAGTTCACAGTTCACAGTTCACAGTTCACAGTTCACAGTTCACAGTTCACAGTTCACAGTTCACAGTTCACAGTTCACAGTTCACAGTTCACATTTCACAGCTCGCAGTTCACAGTTCACAGATCACAGTTCACAGTTCACAGTTCACAGTTCACAGTTCACAGTTCACAGTTCACAGTTCACACTTCACAGTCCACAGTTCACAGTTCACAGTGCACCCTTCTTAGTTCACAGCTCACAGTTCCCAGTTCACAGTTAACAGTTCACAGTTCACAATCAGCCGTTCACAGTTCACAATTTGCAGTGCACACTTCAAAGTTCACAGCTCGCAGTTCACAGTTCACAGTTCACAGTTCACAGTTCACAGTTCACAGTTCACAGTTCACAGTTCACAGTTCACAGTTCACAGTTCACAGTTCACAGTTCACAGTTCACAGTTCACAGTTCACAGTTCACAGTTCACAGTTCACAGTTCACAGTTCACAGTTCACAGTTCACAGTTCACAGTTCACAGTTCACAGTTCACAGTTCACAGTTCACAGTTCACAGTTCACAGTTCACAGTTCACAGTTCACAGTTCACAGTTCACAGTTCACAGTTCACAGTTCACAGTTCACAGTTCACAGTTCACAGTTCACAGTTCACAGTTCACAGTTCACAGTTCACAGTTCACAGTTCACAGTTCACAGTTCACAGTTCACAGTTCACAGTTCACAGTTCACAGTTCACAGTTCACAGTTCACAGTTCACAGTTCACTGTTCACAGTTCACAGTTCACAGTTCACAGTTCACAGTTCACAGTTCACAGTTCACAGTTCACAGTTCACAGTTCACAGTTCACTGTTCACAGTTCACAGTTCACAGTTCACAGCTCGCAGTTCACAGTTCACAGTTCACAGTTCACAGTTCACAGTTCACAGTTCACAGTTCACAGTTCACAGTTCACAGTTCACAGTTCACAGTTCACAGTTCACAGTTCCCAGTTCCCAGTTCCCAGTTCCCAGTTCACAGTTCACAGTTCACAGTTCACAGTTCACAGTTCACAATTTGCAGTGCACACTTCAAAGTTCACAGCTCGCAGTTCACAGTTCACAGTTCACAGTTCACAGTTCACAGTTCACAGTTCACAGTTCACATTTCACAGTTCACAGTTCACAGTTCACAGTTCACAGTTCACAGTTCACAGTTCACAGTGCACCCTTCTCAGTTCACAGCTCACAGTTTCCAGTTCACAATTTGCAGTGCACACTTCAAAGTTCACAGCTCGCAGTTCACAGTTCACAGTTCACAGTTCACAGTTCACAGTTCACAGTTCACAGTTCACAGTTCACAGTTCACAGTTCACAGTTCACAGTTCACAGTTCACAGTTCACAGTTCACAGTTCACAGTTCACAGTTCACAGTTCACAGTTCACAGTTCACAGTTCACAGATCACAGTTCACAGTTCACAGTTCACAGTTCACAGTTCACAGTTCACAGTTCACAGTTCACAGTTCACAGTTCACAGTTCACAGTTCACAGTTCACAGTTCACAGTTCACAGTTCACAGTTCACAGTTCACAGTTCACAGTTCACAGTTCACAGTTCACAGTTCACAGTTCACAGTTCACAGTCCACAGTTCACAGTTCACAGTGCACCCTTCTTAGTTCACAGCTCACAGTTCCCAGTTCACAGTTAACAGTTCACAGTTCACAATCAGCCGTTCACAGTTCACAATTTGCAGTGCACACTTCAAAGTTCACAGCTCGCAGTTCACAGTTCACAGTTCACAGTTCACAGTTCACAGTTCACAGTTCACAGTTCACAGTTCACAGTTCACAGTTCACAGTTCACAGTTCACAGTTCACAGTTCACAGTTCACAGTTCACAGTTCACAGTTCACAGTTCACAGTTCACAGTTCACAGTTCACAGTTCACAGTTCACAGTTCACAGTTCACAGTTCACAGTTCACAGTTCACAGTTCACAGTTCACAGTTCACAGTTCACAGTTCACAGTTCACAGTTCACAGTTCACAGTTCACAGTTCACAGTTCACAGTTCACAGTTCACAGTTCACAGTTCACAGTTCACAGTTCACAGTTCACAGTTCACAGTTCACAGTTCACAGTTCACAGTTCACAGTTCACTGTTCACAGTTCACTGTTCACAGTTCACAGTTCACAGTTCACAGTTCACAGTTCACAGTTCACAGTTCACAGTTCACAGTTCACAGTTCACAGTTCACAGTTCTCTGTTCACAGTTCACAGTTCACAGTTCACAGTTCACAGTTCACAGTTCACAGTTCACAGTTCACAGTTCACAGTTCACAGTTCACAGTTCACAGTTCACAGTTCACAGTTCACAGTTCACAGTTCACAGTTCACAGTTCACAGTTCACAGTTCACAGTTCACAGTTCACAGTTCACAGTTCACAGTTCACAGTTCACAGTTCACAGTTCACAGTTCACAGTTCACAGTTCACAGTTCACAGTTCACAGTTCACAGTTCACAGTTCACAGTTCACAGTTCACAGTTCACAGTTCACAGTTCACAGTTCACAGTTCACAGTTCACAGTTCACAGTTCACAGTTCACAGTTCACAGTGCACAGTCCACAGTTCACAGTTCACAGTGCACCCTTCTTAGTTCACAGCTCACAGATCCCAGTTCACAGTTAACAGTTCACAGTTCACAATCCGCCGTTCACAGTTCACAATTTGCAGTGCACACTTCAAAGTTCAGAGCTCGCAGTTCACAGTTCACAGTTCACAGTTCACAGTTCACAGTTCACAGTTCACAGTTCACAGTTCACAGTTCACAGTTCACAGTTCACAGTTCACAGTTCACAGTTCACAGTTCACAGTTCACAGTTCACAGTTCACAGTTCACAGTTCACAGTTCACAGTTCACAGTTCACAGTTCACAGTTCACAGTTCACAGTTCACAGTCCACAGTTCACAGTTCACAGTGCACCCTTCTTAGTTCACAGCTCACAGTTCCCAGTTCACAGTTAACAGTTCACAGTTCACAATCAGCCGTTCACAGTTCACAATTTGCAGTGCACACTTCAAAGTTCACAGCTCGCAGTTCACAGTTCACAGTTCACAGTTCACAGTTCACAGTTCACAGTTCTCAGTTCACAGTTCACAGTTCACAGTTCACAGTTCACAGTTCACAGTTCACAGTTCACAGTTCACAGTTCACAGTTCACAGTTCACAGTTCACAGTTCACAGTTCACAGTTCACAGTTCACAGTTCACAGTTCACAGTTCACAGTTCACAGTTCACAGTTCACAGTTCACAGTTCACAGTTCACAGTTCACAGTTCACTGTTCACAGTTCACAGTTCACAGTTCACAGTTCACAGTTCACAGTTCACAGTTCACAGTTCACAGTTCACAGTTCACAGTTCACAGTTCACAGTTCACTGTTCACAGTTCACAGTTCACAGTTCACAGTTCACAGTTCACAGTTCACAGTTCACAGTTCACAGTTCACAGTTCACAGTTCACAGTTCACTGTTCACAGTTCACAGTTCACAGTTCACAGTTCACAGTTCACAGTTCACAGTTCACAGTTCACAGTTCACAGTTCACAGTTCACAGTTCACAGTTCACTGTTCACAGTTCACAGTTCACAGTTCACAGTTCACAGTTCACAGTTCACAGTTCACAGTTCACAGTTCACAGTTCACAGTTCACAGTTCACAGTTCACAGTTCACAGTTCACAGTTCACAGTTCACAGTTCACAGTTCACAGTTCACAGTTCACAGTTCACAGTTCACAGTTCACAGTTCACAGTTCACAGTTCACAGTTCACAGTGCACAGTCCACAGTTCACAGTTCACAGTGCACCCTTCTTAGTTCACAGCTCACAGATCCCAGTTCACAGTTAACAGTTCACAGTTCACAATCCGCCGTTCACAGTTCACAATTTGCAGTGCACACTTCAAAGTTCAGAGCTCGCAGTTCACAGTTCACAGTTCACAGTTCACAGTTCACAGTTCACAGTTCACAGTTCACAGTTCACAGTTCACAGTTCACAGTTCACAGTTCACAGTTCACAGTTCACAGTTCACAGTTCACAGTTCACAGTTCACAGTTCACAGTTCACAGTTCACAGTTCACAGTTCACAGTTCACAGTTCACAGTTCACAGTTCACAGTTCACAGTTCACAGTTCACAGTTCACAGTTCACAGTTCACAGTTCACAGTTCACAGTTCACAGTTCACAGTTCACAGTTCACAGTTCACAGTTCACAGTTCACAGTTCACAGTTCACAGTTCACAGTTCACAGTTCACAGTCCACAGTTCACAGTTCACAGTGCACCCTTCTTAGTTCACAGCTCACAGTTCCCAGTTCACAGTTAACAGTTCACAGTTCACAATCCGCCGTTCACAGTTCACAATTTGCAGTGCACACTTCAAAGTTCACAGCTCGCAGTTCACAGTTCACAGTTCACACTTCACAGTTCACACTTCACAGTTCACAGTTCACAGTTCACAGTTCACAGTTCACAGTTCACAGTTCACAGTTCACAGTTCACAGTTCACAGTTCACATTTCACAGCTCGCAGTTCACAGTTCACAGATCACAGTTCACAGTTCACAGTTCACAGTTCACAGTTCACAGTTCACAGTTCACAGTTCACAGTTCACAGTTCACAGTTCACACTTCACAGTCCACAGTTCACAGTTCACAGTGCACCCTTCTTAGTTCACAGCTCACAGTTCCCAGTTCACAGTTCACAGTTCACAGTTCACAATCAGCCGTTCACAGTTCACAATTTGCAGTGCACACTTCAAAGTTCACAGCTCGCAGTTCACAGTTCACAGTTCACAGTTCACAGTTCACAGTTCACAGTTCACAGTTCACAGTTCACATTTCACAGTTCACAGTTCACAGTTCACAGTTCACAGTTCACAGATCACAGTTCACAGTTCACAGTTCACAGTTCACAGTTCACAGTTCACAGTTCACAGTTCACAGTTCACAGTTCACAGTTCACAGTTCACAGTTCACAGTTCACAGTTCACAGTTCACAGTTCACAGTTCACAGTTCACAGTTCACAGTTCACAGTTCACAGTTCACAGTTCACAGTTCACAGTTCACAGTTCACAGTTCACAGTTCACAGTTCACAGTTCACAGTTCACAGTTCACAGTTCACAGTTCACAGTTCACAGTTCACAGTTCACAGTTCACAGTTCACAGTTCACAGTTCACAGTTCACAGTTCACAGTTCACAGTTCACAGTTCACAGTTCACAGTTCACAGTTCACAGTTCACAGTTCACAGTTCACAGTTCACAGTTCACAGTTCACAGTTCACAGTTCACAGTTCACAGTTCACAGTTCACACTTCACAGTCCACAGTTCACAGTTCACAGTGCACCCTTCTCAGTTCACAGCTCACAGTTTCCAGTTCACAATTTGCAGTGCACACTTCAAAGTTCACAGCTCGCAGTTCACAGTTCACAGTTCACAGTTCACAGTTCACAGTTCACAGTTCACAGTTCACAGTTCACAGTTCACAGTTCACAGTTCACAGTTCACAGTTCACAGTTCACAGTTCACAGTTCACAGTTCACAGTTCACAGATCACAGTTCACAGTTCACAGTTCACAGTTCACAGTTCACAGTTCACAGTTCACAGTTCACAGTTCACAGTTCACAGTTCACAGTTCACAGTTCACAGTTCACAGTTCACAGTTCACAGTTCACAGTTCACAGTTCACAGTTCACAGTTCACAGTTCACAGTTCACAGTTCACAGTTCACAGTTCACAGTCCACAGTTCACAGTTCACAGTGCACCCTTCTTAGTTCACAGCTCACAGTTCCCAGTTCACAGTTAACAGTTCACAGTTCACAATCAGCCGTTCACAGTTCACAATTTGCAGTGCACACTTCAAAGTTCACAGCTCGCAGTTCACAGTTCACAGTTCACAGTTCACAGTTCACAGTTCACAGTTCTCAGTTCACAGTTCACAGTTCACAGTTCACAGTTCACAGTTCACAGTTCACAGTTCACAGTTCACAGTTCACAGTTCACAGTTCACAGTTCACAGTTCACAGTTCACAGTTCACAGTTCACAGTTCACAGTTCACAGTTCACAGTTCACAGTTCACAGTTCACAGTTCACAGTTCACAGTTCACAGTTCACAGTTCACAGTTCACAGTTCACAGTTCACAGTTCACAGTTCACAGTTCACAGTTCACAGTTCACAGTTCACAGTTCACTGTTCACAGTTCACAGTTCACAGTTCACAGTTCACAGTTCACAGTTCACAGTTCACAGTTCACAGTTCACAGTTCACAGTTCACAGTTCACAGTTCACAGTTCACAGTTCACAGTTCACAGTTCACAGTTCACATTTCACAGCTCGCAGTTCACAGTTCACAGATCACAGTTCACAGTTCACAGTTCACAGTTCACAGTTCACAGTTCACAGTTCACAGTTCACAGTTCACAGTTCACAGTTCACAGTTCACACTTCACAGTCCACAGTTCACAGTTCACAGTGCACCCTTCTTAGTTCACAGCTCACAGTTCCCAGTTCACAGTTCACAGTTCACAGTTCACAATCAGCCGTTCACAGTTCACAATTTGCAGTGCACACTTCAAAGTTCACAGCTCGCAGTTCACAGTTCACAGTTCACAGTTCACAGTTCACAGTTCACAGTTCACAGTTCACAGTTCACATTTCACAGTTCACAGTTCACAGTTCACAGTTCACAGTTCACAGATCACAGTTCACAGTTCACAGTTCACAGTTCACAGTTCACAGTTCACAGTTCACAGTTCACAGTTCACAGTTCACAGTTCACAATTCACAGTTCACAGTTCACAGTTCACAGTTCACAATCCGCCGTTCACAGTTCACAATTTGCAGTGCACACTTCAAAGTTCACAGCTCGCAGTTCACAGTTCACAGTTCACACTTCACAGTTCACACTTCACAGTTCACAGTTCACAGTTCACAGTTCACAGTTCACAGTTCACAGTTCACAGTTCACAGTTCACAGTTCACAGTTCACAGTTCACAGTTCACATTTCACAGCTCGCAGTTCACAGTTCACAGATCACAGTTCACAGTTCACAGTTCACAGTTCACAGTTCACAGTTCACAGTTCACAGTTCACAGTTCACAGTTCACACTTCACAGTCCACAGTTCACAGTTCACAGTGCACCCTTCTTAGTTCACAGCTCACAGTTCCCAGTTCACAGTTCACAGTTCACAGTTCACAATCAGCCGTTCACAGTTCACAATTTGCAGTGCACACTTCAAAGTTCACAGCTCGCAGTTCACAGTTCACAGTTCACAGTTCACAGTTCACAGTTCACAGTTCACAGTTCACATTTCACAGTTCACAGTTCACAGTTCACAGTTCACAGTTCACAGATCACAGTTCACAGTTCACAGTTCACAGTTCACAGTTCACAGTTCACAGTTCACAGTTCACAGTTCACAGTTCACAGTTCACAGTTCACAGTTCACAGTTCACAGTTCACAATTCACAGTTCACAGTTCACAGTTCACAGTTCACAGTTCACAGTTCACAGTTCACAGTTCACAGTTCACAGTTCACAGTTCACAGTTCACAGTTCACAGTTCACAGTTCACAGTTCACAGTTCACAGTTCACAGTTCACAGTTCACAGTTCACAGTTCACAGTTCACAGTTCACAGTTCACAGTTCACAGTTCACAGTTCACAGTTCACAGTTCACAGTTCACAGTTCACAGTTCACAGTTCACAGTTCACAGTTCACAGTTCACAGTTCACAGTTCACAGTTCACAGTTCACAGTTCACAGTTCACAGTTCACAGTTCACAGTTCACAGTTCACAGTTCACAGTTCACACTTCACAGTCCACAGTTCACAGTTCACAGTGCACCCTTCTCAGTTCACAGCTCACAGTTTCCAGTTCACAATTTGCAGTGCACACTTCAAAGTTCACAGCTCGCAGTTCACAGTTCACAGTTCACAGTTCACAGTTCACAGTTCACAGTTCACAGTTCACAGTTCACAGTTCACAGTTCACAGTTCACAGTTCACAGTTCACAGTTCACAGTTCACAGTTCACAGATCACAGTTCACAGTTCACAGTTCACAGTTCACAGTTCACAGTTCACAGTTCACAGTTCACAGTTCACAGTTCACAGTTCACAGTTCACAGTTCACAGTTCACAGTTCACAGTTCACAGTTCACAGTTCACAGTTCACAGTTCACAGTTCACAGTTCACAGTTCACAGTTCACAGTTCACAGTTCACAGTTCACAGTTCACAGTTCACAGTTCACAGTTCACAGTTCACAGTTCACAGTTCACAGTTCACAGTTCACAGTTCACAGTTCACAGTTCACAGTTCACAGTTCACAGTTCACAGTTCACAGTTCACAGTTCACAGTTCACAGTTCACAGTTCACAGTTCACAGTTCACAGTTCACAGTTCACAGTTCACAGTTCACAGTTCACAGTTCACAGTTCACAGTTCACAGTTCACAGTTCACAGTTCACAGTTCACAGTTCACAGTTCACAGTTCACAGTTCACAGTTCACACTTCACAGTCCACAGTTCACAGTTCACAGTGCACCCTTCTTAGTTCACAGCTCACAGATCCCAGTTCACAGTTAACAGTTCACAGTTCACAATCCGCCGTTCACAGTTCACAATTTGCAGTGCACACTTCAGAGTTCACAGTTCACAGTTCACAATCCGCCGTTCACAGTTCACAATTTGCAGTGCACACTTCAAAGTTCACAGCTCGCAGTTTACAGTTCACAGTTCACAGTTCACAGTTCACAGTTCACAGTTAACAGTTCACAGTGCACCTTTCTCAGTTCACAGCTCACAGTTTCCAGTTCACAATTTGCAGTGCACACTTCAAAGTTCACAGCTCGCAGTTCACAGTTCACAGTTCACAGTTCACAATTCAC